>JAHBCN010008252.1:0-39569 GCA_019359885.1 Listronotus oregonensis
AGTACCATTAACAAAATCGGAAAAATAATTACTAGAGTGAAAATTTACTTGAACGTACCTTGACTGGGACACAACTTTACGTAATACAATTTGCCCTACTTTTAATTAATCCAACTTAAAGGTCAGTTTTAAAGATTTTCAGTTTTAAAAATCCAGGGTAACTGGTTAGGTTTTAACATAAAGTTAAAAGTAATTTGTGCAATCAGGGGGAAGTTGTCCGCAGTATACAGTTAATAATCGCGTTACCGGTACTAGATTTTTCGGGTTTAATTGAACTCTTTTGTTCATGTGATTCCTTTGCACGCGTTGCCTGATTTTAATATTTTTGTACGGGTTTAAATACATAATAATTTGATACCTAAAAGGTCATTAAGCCGATTTAATCCTTTTGGTATGTAGATAAAAAAAAATAATAATAATAATGAGAAATCCTTTTTAATTTAAGAAATATTTTTTGTAAATCTTGTTTTTTTTTGTCAAATAATTTAAAAGTATATTGAAAGGTAAATAAATTTTAATTATGGAACCTCCAAAGTTTAATTCTTTACTAAACGATGTCGGAACTGTCATAAAAACCAAACTAGTCAAACAAATACCCCAAGCCTTGATCCGTTCTGGGAAGAAAAAGGCTGTCTACACTCCCCCAACCCTTTCTTTGGCGCGGTGGCGCTTAAGTAAAAAAGCCGCCCCTGCCGATCAGGTCGCTCTATATAAAGCCTCCCTTTTTGCCGCTGGAGTCCATGGCTGGACCTTAAAACGTCGCATACAGCGACAGCGTTCACGTACGCAAGGCTCTGTTTCCCTGCCCCCATGCGACAAGGACAGCAATAAACAATACTTTACACACGAGGGCGCAAGAAACGCGTTGAGACTTATAAATAATAATCGGATGAACGTAGCCCCATTACCAAACCCCGAATTTCGTAACCTACTGACTTATCACCCTACTAACCCCGAATACTACACTGACCTATAGACCACCGTCACTGGGGTAAAAAAAGAAAAACCTCTGAGGGGATGCGAATTACCGCTTTCGGCGGTTTTTGGAGAGCGACAGACTTCACCGGACTTGACCGCCTCCCAAACTACCTTAGAACTTAAGGAGAAGGATAGACCTTTCAACAAACCCTTCCAGAGGTGGAGCTAACCCCGGTGAAGGTAAAATATTAACCCTCAAACTTACGTAACCTTAGTGACTGGACTAACGCCAGCACTATACCCAATAAAATCATCATACATGACGTGCAGATTACATTACCCCCAGACAGCATAGACCAGGGATTCAGCAGAAGGACCCCACACGGACACAGCACCGACATATATGACCGATTTTGAACTCCCGTTTACAATGGCCACCAATGCCGTTAAGACCCTTGACGATCGACGTAAGCATGGTGCCCAATACCCGAAAGAGGGATTTAATTTATTCCTTGCCAAAAAGAAAGGAGCCGATTACGCGAGCTAGCCAGGAACGAGAAGCTTTCCGGCCCTAGTTCGGTGCGACGCTGCACCCGAACTGCCCTTGATAAGATCCGCACAACTGACCCTAAGTGTCTTAGAGATATAGACCCCGAAATATCTCACGACATTGGCAACTTAACGGAGCTCAAAACCAACAAGAATAGGAACCAAGGGATACCTGAAAGGGATGGTGAGCCCAAGCCATTCCCTACAAGAGCGGTTTCCGCCCCCAATTTAACCTACAGCCCTGCAACTCGGAATATTGGCGTTTTCCCGAAAGAAGGAATAGTAATTTATCAAAACATATTAGTAAAGGCCCTGGAAGGACCTAGTTACAATGTGGAAAGGACCGAGGATTCGGCAGAAAATCCGCTAGAGCCCCACACTTCTAAATATTGTACCGATTTTGTGATTCCGGAACCTTTTAGTGACATATGCGCTTAAAACACTAGAAGAACGTAGGGTTAAGCGAGACGAGCGTCGCCGCGGGGCTTTTCGCGGCCAAGTAGGCAGTGAATCCAAACTTGTAATTGACATTTCAGAACGCAACGCAATCGGGCAAAGGCTAGAAGCGGGACTCTGTCCGGCTCAACTCTGATCAAAGAAAGACCGACGCCCCTGAGAACCGAAAGAGTCGAAACGGGATGTAGAACCGCCTGCATCTCAGCGCAAATCCCGAGAGCAGTGAGTCGATGCAGGCCCTTTAAGAGGCCGCATCTATTTAGATACCGGGAGAAGCCAATACACGGGACTCCCAGGTTTCGAGAATAAAGGGGAAGATGTACCTTTGTTGCTCTGGAAATTTTTTCTGTATTTATAGGCTCCCGTTGTTGTTATCGGGCAGAACGTGGGACGCCGTGGATTCGGGCCTCTGAGGTTTAATAGGAGTTTTATTTATTTTTGTTTAAGATTTTTTTACATGATACCGGGAGAGGCCGACCGTAAAAAGTAAGGCGGTCCCTAGTTTCATAGAAATCGTAGACTTTTCTGGGTTCCTTTTTAGGAATCGGGATAAAGCTGCCACCACATTCCACTAAAGTGGTAGGCACTTGGTCCCAGGGTGAAGTAAGCATAACCGTGTATTTAAAATCGGGATTTTCGGGATTGGAGGCTGCAGTATTAGTAGAAGTTGAACAACACCTATCCCCCACATGGTCAAGGTCGAGATCACAGGAAGCTATGAAGATGATGTCCAGGAAATAGGTCTGACCGTGCTCGGATAGTCGGGCGACTTAGGGAGTGGTTCTCTTTTTGGGACCGGCGGTAGCGGGAAGCGAAGGTAGACAAATAGAAAGTGCTGCACTGTGTCTGACCGAGGTTCTATCGCGGTGCCACGTTATAGGAAGAAAGTAAGGAGTCCCAGGAAGAGTTGTTGCGAGTATTTACACGATTCTCGCAACATTATAAATTATCTAAATAAATGTTAACGAAAATCTATAATTCAATAATTATTATCAGTGAAACTTAAATGAAACATCTGTAAAATAATCATTATCAATCAACTTAAATAAAAACATAAAATATTTACTATTAAAATCGCGGACACCCTGTAAGACAGAACATACAAACTGTATATAACACCATCATATAGAAGATGATCATGATATCGATTTTTATCGGTTAGGCAACATACTACACTATGGATTACATCTATCTTTCTCTATCTATCTTTCTATCTCTCTCTTACAACCGCGACTAACTTAATCAGTAAAGCGCGTCGTTGCAAACCGGCTGGTTTAAATATAATTTTGATAAAGGTTTTCACGGTTAACGATATTCAAATCAGCTGTTGAAAGCAGAAAATTTCGTTCGTATTTGTTCACTTAGAATTATTGTTGTGTGCAGTGTACAAGTTGAGTGGAAAACCGTATAAATACCGCGAAAAATGCAAATTCGTGGTATTCCTTGTCGCTTAAAAGAGTACTGCCCTTTTTTTGGTAAAAAGGGACATGTGAGCGAAATAAAAGATCACCATTGGACCTTGTATTTTAATAGTGGGAATCAGGAGCCGAAAAGGTAGCCAAATTCCTTCAAGTCAAGGCTTTTTGATTTCGACACTTTTTATGGTAAGTCGGCCTCCCCTTTTATTTCTCTTAAACTTGTGCTAAAAATTTTTCCTTTTGGTTATGTATAAGTATACATGATATGTTTTTGATTATTGCTTTTGTGGATTTTAGGGAAAAATCCAAAATTTATTCCTGAAGGGAGTTATTACTTAATGATTTGTTAAGGTCTCTTTTTTTTCTTTCAAGCCGATCAGGCGCCATTTTTTTGGAACCCATGTGTTCTGGTGCTTACACATTTTGATGTAGGCGAATATATAGAAGTTGGAGCATTTCCCTTTCCTTGAAACATAAGACCTTTTTTTTTAGTCTAGACCTGGATAAGATCCTAGGATCACAGCCTACTGGCACTAGAGTCTGGGAGACGTAAAAACTGGAGCAGACTACCACAACAGGGAATGTCCAATCTAAAATTTAGCAAGCAGCAGTAAAAGATCTGGGCCAGGAGAGTCTATAGTGAACCACAGGTGAGTCAAAATTCGTATCAATTATTATTTTTTTTGCACATAGGTGCGAAGGATTGATTTTTTGACTCAAGTCCTGTGGGGTTCAATTCATAGCGGTCCAGATTCTTTTAAGTTAAGGGGTTTCAATTTTTTTTTAAGAAAAGGACCATCAATAAATCTAGTGTTTTTGGAAAATATTGCGAAGCCACAATATTTTGCTTTACCTTATTATATCTTAACGATGAAGGCGCTAGGATATAGCGTTTCCATTACTGTTATTAATTTTTGTACTGTGTAGTACGGAGCCTTGACAAATGTCTTGTTGACTACTGCTAATTTACACGCCGCGTGGCGTGTAAATTAGCAAGTAGTTGAGAGGGAGGTCGTTTATATATTCAGGGAGGTGTCGAAAACAAAAAGGCCAAATTGCATCTATGTTTGTATAGATCAACATTTTCCTTGTACCTTATGGTTATGCAAGTTATGTTTAAATTAACATATACTTTATTAATTTTTTAAATACCTAAATAAAGTTCCAGGAAGCCCCTGGAAATTTCCTTTTTAGTAATTTGTGATATTAAGATTATTTTTGTGTAAAAATTTTTTTGGTTTCCTTTAGTGAGCTTTGGACCCGTTCTTCACGTTTTTGGACTTTTGTGTTTTGCAATTTCTGCTGTAATATATTCAGTGGACTTTGGACCTGCAACGCACAGAGGTGTCACTGGCGTGACTAGCGATCCTCACTGATTGAAATTTTTATTTTTATAAAATCTTTTTGCTTTATGCAATTGAAATTTTATTAACTTTTTTTAAATACTTAAATAAAGTTCCAGGAAAGCCCTGGAAGTTTGTTTTTATAAATTTTTTTTTGCTTGATGCAATTGGAATTTTATTAATTTTTTGTTAGAGTACCTAAATAAAGTTCTAGGAAAGTCCTGGAAATTTATTTTTATAAATTTTTTGAAGCAATTGTAATATATTTCCTCGTCTAGAATTTAAGACGAATTTTTTTTACTTTTTTTGCTAGAATAAAAGAAATGTTTTCATAAAGGTAAAATTTTTAAAGATCAGAGCTGTCAAATTTGAAATTTTTTGGAAACCATAAGACATAAATTCAAGATCTATACCGAAATAACCTTGGTGTACCGATACTGCCTTCTTTTCTTTTTTTTTTATGTACTGCTGTGAACAACAACCTCCACTGGCCGCTGTCACGGTGACGTCATCGCCCAGCTTTCAGGGACGTACTTGTTGAGGAGTTCATCAACCACGACCTCAGCACAGGAGAGAAGGTATATCTACTGCACCAAGAGGTCACCAAAGCCAACTTCAAAGTCAGTTTCGATTAAATTTCAAATCTCTTTTATAAAATTTTGTAGTCAACATTTCAAGATTGTTAAAATATAAAAAAAAAATGTATATATTGTACATATAAATGTATGTTATTAGATTTGTGTTAAAAAAAAGGTCTGTCAAATCTTTTATTTTATACCTAATCCCTGTTAGGAGTTAGTTGTCTGATATAAAAAAAAACTTTACTTTACATCTTAAAAATTACTAGCGTGCTCCGAACCTTTACGCCCTGAGCTAACCTTAACATCTTTGCACAGAGAGGCAAAGGAAAAAATACTCTCTCAAAATTGCCCTTCCCTCTTATTTATCCCAGCTCTCAGCAGGGGGATTATATAAAAAGGAAGGTGTAGCAGAGTTTGCGACCCGGAGAAACCGTAAACAGGACTTAGTTCCCGAAGGCGCGCCAAGGAAAGGACATCCCGTGAAAAGAAGTGCACCAGGTATCACGACCAAGAGTAACCGATTGGGCTGATACTTTACAGGAAGTTAAAGGGGAGTATTAAAAAGCGTTTGCGACCCGGTGGAACCGTGGTCAACGCTTGGTATCAAGGCGGGTTACCGACGCCACGATGACGAACCGGCACCTCACCAATATTACAACCAATACCAACCAAGAATCGGAGACGAATACATGAACAGAGAGGGTATAGATAGGAAGAGAATAACGATATCAAGAAAATTTGGTAGCACAACAAAATAGAGAAGTTATAGAAAAAAGACATTTGATAAGAGACGAAAAGTATCTGGCGCTCAAAACCATAAGTCAATTAGAATTATAGATATGCACAATACATTACAAGAAAAAAGAACCATACTTAGATGACGACACAAGATTATACTTGGCACCGGTGGAACACACCCAAAACCAGGCAAAGTAACATCCACGACTGAAATCTGAATTGGATGCAAAAACTTTCGATGTACTCCTGGATAAAGGGGCTGCAAGAAACTTTGTAAAAAGCGCTCTGGCACCTAAGTACATCCAGTATCGCATTCCTAGACCAAGACTTAGGACCGCATGCGGTAAAAAATGTTTCGACACCAGAGATGCCGTAAAAATGGCAATAAAGATAAACGAACATTACATAGGATGCGACCCCGTTCCGGTTAAGACCGTACCCCTTGTCGAAATCGAAAAAACAAATCGTCAATAGTCAAATAGCAGAAATGCTGCGGGCAGGAGTTATACCCCCGAGTCATCGTCGGAAAAAGGGATGGCAAGCCTAGGCCCTAGGTGGACTATAAAAAGCTGAACCTCCAGACATTGGATGAGACGTCGCAGCTACCAGCGATATCAGACACGCCTAAAGAACTAAGCCAAAGACTGAACATATTGGCAAACAACCTAGTATTTGTAAAATAGAGCAGGAGAATCTAAGGAAAAGTCACCCACGCAGGAAAGGGAGAGCAGTGTGGAAAGCAAAAAACTGGAAACTTCTATAAGCACTGATCTTAAACATTAAGATCATAAGGTTGATTTAAATTACTTATAAAAGCAGATTTAAGTAGTTTGTCTAAAATATTTTAAAATCCAAGTATGGAACAGTTTGCACAAAAGGTTTATAATGCAAAGCAATTGATGACAAAGTTCCTACCTTTACACCTTGTATATGAATTGGCTACCAATACTACTTATATTGCTTTTGAAAGTATTTTTTTGTACGTAATTGGTTATTATTTTATTTAGAGTAAACCGAAAAAACGAAAAAGAAGAAATACTAACAGTTCCGTTCAGTCGTCTATGTCCCCAGTAAGCAATGTTTCCCATTACAGTAGTGGCAGTAAAAAAGATAGGAAATAAAGAGAGCATCACAGTAAAGAAAAGAGTAGGCACAAATCTAAAAAGTAAGTGAAGCTTGGAATGGTTATTTATGTAGAGTGAGATTTGGTTAGTAGTTGTTACAAAACAAATTTATTTAAGATTTTTCTAACACTATAAATTTTAAACTTAAAGTGGACAAACTGGACTCACCTCCAGCAAAGGAGCCAGAAGAGCCACCGGATCCAGACGATCCCACCCATGACTAAACCCGACAGTGACCACAAAAACGATCAAAGGATAGGGAAATGTAAAAGACGCTCATAAAGTGCTGTAAGTGTTAGAGACGCTCATACAGTGCTCTAAGTGTAGTTAAAGGTTAGTTTTTAAGGTGCTGAAGACACTTTAAGAGTGCTTAGTGTTAGTTTTAAGTTACTTATAGATTAATTATATGTACTAGTTTTAAGATTTCTTAAGGTTCGGACCGACTGGCGCCAATGGTACCGTTAGGCCGCCCAGGAACAGAATCATAAATAAATAGGTTAAAATAAGTTTGAAAAAGTAAGCAAATTCTATAGGGCAAAAGCCAAGAGTTTTAGGACCTCTTGAGGATCGGTTTAGCTGGCTCCAATGTTATCGCTCGGCCGCCTAAGAACATAATTGTACAGAATTAGGCTAGAAGTTTGGAAAGTTAAAATTAAGGTTTCTTCCAAACATAGGGAATTCCATAGGGCAGAAGCCAAAGTAAAAAGTTTTTTAGAAATTCTATAAGGCAGAAGCCCATGTTATAAGATTTGTTGTAGTTTGATATCTAGAATAAGTTTAAAAGTTAGGATTAGGGATTTTCCAGACACTAGATTTAAAAATAATGGGGGAATGCTATGAAAATAATAATAATTGAAGGGAAGATGAAGGGGCATACCTCTTCCACCGGCCACGACGGTTCATGGCACGGTGCCCCGAGTTGCTAAATTTTATAATGAAAATAAAGAAAAGGATAATGATGCTTTTTCTATTTGAATTTTAAATTTAGATTACGACGCGAGTTTTGACAATTAATTATACTAAAATGTCTCCTACCCTTCAATGTCATATTTAAAAAAATGTATGCAATTTATAATAAAAACATAGAGGAAAATGGCTACTTTATCTCCAATTAATGGGTCGATAATCCGGAGGTACCTTAAACCATCCTATTATTTCAAAATAAAATTTAAATTCTAATTGATTTAAAAGGTTCTTAATCTTATTGAGCTTTAAAACAAAGCATTGCGATGGTCTTAACGTGATGTTGACGCAATGTGATTTCTGCCCAGTGCTCTGAATGTCAAAGTGAAGAAATTCAATCAAGCGCGGGTAAACGGCGGGAGAACTATGACTCTCTTAAGGGCGCAGGACGGCAGAGTGAAAGGCTGTCGCCCTGTTGGTGTTGGTGATCCTTCGGGTTGCCTCCACCAAGAATCACGCTATAAGGCTTCAGACGGCTAAAAGAACATCTAACCGTCCCCACCCGCCTTTGCCCATCACTTACCTCCTGTCTTTGCCACTCTCCCATCATTCCCTTGTTTTGCTGTTATAAACCCAATAATTTCTTTATTTTACACTTATATATACACATTTTATCTTTGCACATATATACATATTAGAAGTGTGTCCGGGGTCAAGCAGGGTGACCTGCTTGCACCAGTCAGGTATCTGGCCGTTAAACG
This sequence comes from Listronotus oregonensis, assembly GCA_019359885.1. Classification (NCBI taxonomy): domain Eukaryota; kingdom Metazoa; phylum Arthropoda; class Insecta; order Coleoptera; family Curculionidae; genus Listronotus; species Listronotus oregonensis. Next base: position 8,792 of record JAHBCN010008252.1, read on the forward strand.
GGTATTCAACTACTGACCTCTGTTAAATAATTAATCCCCAGAAAGTTCGTCTTTCGGGGGTAAAGGATACCCACTGATAGAGTGATTCGGCTGCTAATTAAGCAAAGATGGTCTTGTGCGACCACTGTTGCAAGACCTTTACCACGGAGAAAGGTCTCCGAGAGCACCTCACCAGAAAGAGGTGCAGGGGCCCTCCTCGCGACGACGATCATGTATGCAAATTGTGCAACGTAGCCTACAAGAGCTACCAGGGGATGAGGCTGCACATGAAGAGAGCCCACCCTGTAGAATACAACAGAGAGTTGGAGGATAAATATGAACCTGCCGGAGCCGTCCCTCGGGGGGTAGACGAGGACGAACTTCTTATACGAATGGCCCGTGCAGAAATAGAGTACGATGCCGAAGGGGGCAGACTGTACAACGCTCATATACACTCACTTTTCCCCGAATTTACACTTGAGCAGATTAAATATAAACGGAGATTGGCCAGATACAAGGACTATGTTACCTCCTTTAAGGGGTAGCTAACATAGACCTTGAGGAGGCAATCGAAACCAACGATGCCATCATCCCCTGAACAACAATCCTCCATCTCCAACTCAATCAATCATTCATAACAACTCCAACTCCATCTTAAATGTATCATCAACCTCGCCCATACCTCTTACCATCGAGGATCTTGATGTATCACGGAGGCATATCTCCTTTCATAACTCCACCCTGAATAATTCTCTAGCTTTTGACAACTCGATAAACCCATACCCATTGAACCGTAACGCCAATTACGCCAGCTTCCGAAACGGAATAGACTACGCCGACTTAAACCCTAATATTCGGTCTGCCAACGCTTCCCTCCTAGAGGGACCAGCCGATGAGCCTGCGGTTGACGACCCCATCGCGGGCAATCATGCCAATCAAACAATAATCGAAGAACCCCTAATATTGCCGAACAGAGCTCCTGCTCCAGTCCTGCTCGCCCCAATCGACGAAGGGGCGGATCCCGACGCACCCGCCGGAATCCGGAGGTTCCTCCGAGAGATTGCAAACGACCCCGCAAACGTTCTGGACGACTTAGACCGCACCCTATGTAACCTGGCACAAACTAACCACGAGATTTACATCTAGTCCGGGCCAGGACTATAATCGAACGGCAGTGCGCCGAATTGGCTCCCCAGAGCTGGGAATGCCAACGTCGGCAACGGCAAGCGCTGCATTAAATGGGAACAAGCGCGGTGACCTGGCGCGTCGAGCCAACCGCTCCCAGAAGCGCGCCCTTCTGTTTAAAGGGTGCAAAATAAGTACAGAAAGGACAAAAATGGGTCGCAGAGCACATCCTTGACGATAAACCTTGGGAGGACGGCGGTACGGCGGGACCCGCGCCGGAATTGGTTGAGTGACGAGTACACCAACATCTTTGGTACTGACTCGTCTCCAGACGAAGAGATCATTACGGACTTGCGCGAACCTCTGGTAGCAATCGAGACTCCAATAACTACCACCGAAATCGCAAAGCTCTGAATAAGAGCCGGTCCCAGGCGGTCTCAGAGTCAAACCAAGTTCCTTGAAATGGGTTTTTTCTCGGGAAAATTGTGTATCCTGTTCAATTTCCAAAGATTTTATTCGGTATCATCCCCGACTCTTAAAAACGGCAGGACTATCTTAATTTTCAAGGGGGACCCCGCGCTGGTCGGGAACTGGAGGCCCATTACCATCTCAAGTTTATTACTCGTCCCGCTGAAAAACCCGGGTACTGGCCGAGCGGCTAAGCAACCTCAATTTACATCGAAACCAACGGGGTTCTAAATCGATGGGGTGATTGCAAACAACATTACTCTTCAAACAATCATAAAATCCCAAACCCCTAATAAAACCCTTTTCTACTTGCTCTCTCTGGACCTCCGGGGCTTTCGACACTGTGTTTGCATAACTCAGTCGAGCGGGCCCGCGGAGGTTCGGGGTGGGCGATATGATGAGGAACTTCATCATGGGAGTCTTACGGGGTCCACAACAAGAATTGCGACTGGCGGCGGGATAACTGGTGATATCCCTAAAATTTGAAGGGGCGTGGGGGGACCCCATTTCCCCAATATTATTTAACATCGTGATGGATATCATCTGCAGGCTCGGGGACACCAACAGTGGGCTACCCCTGAATCAGGATACCCAGTTGGCGGTCCTGGGGGATGCAGATGACCTCATCCCGCACGACCCACGCGGAAAGCTCAGGGGCCCGCTAAACATGGCTAACGCCTTCTTTTTGGCCGAGGCATGAGTCTCAATAAGGCCAAGAGCGTAGCCCTTTCAGTTAATGTAAACAAAAACAAACAAGCACATGTACACCTTGAGCCGTAGTGTATTCTACTCGGAGGGAGAGCCAGTAAACCCCCCCCAATGCCAGCCGGATCAGTTCCTTAAATACTTAGGGCGCCGATATGGTGCCATGGAACCCCAACCCCACCTTTTTCCGATACAAAAATATCTGGATCAAATTTAAAAAAAGCACCCCGGGAAAATCAAAAGCTGGAGATTATAAAGCCCTACCTCCTGCCTAGGCTTCTCGACCCCCCTCCAGGGCTTGGTATTACTCTCGGGGTCCTGGGGGGGGCCCAAAATTATCCGAATGTCCGTCCGATATTTTTTTACCCCCCTGAACAGAACATGTCAAGACCGATAGTCCCGCACCCAGACTCACGGGGGTTTTTCGGGATACCTAAAAGCACGTACCCTTGATTCTGCTAAGACGAATCGAAGGATTAAAGTGGAAGGTCGGGGGGTTTGTCGGAAGCAGTCTTAAACAACACCTTTACAGAACGTCTTAAAAGGGTTTTCTTAGGCGTTGGTGCGGAGAGACAGGTATGACAAGTAGGGGAAAAAAAGCCCTGGGCAAATCAGCTGGGCAAAAGGGGCTGGGGGGAACGGTCACGCCGGGGCCCGAATTGTGCAGCTAATGGCCAAGGGGGAATTTGCGGCCCACCACCTTTCTGGACTGGGAGAGTTTTTTCTCCCCGAGCGACGCAACTACTTTTTTAACCTTTCCGACAAAGGGGGAATCCCCTCTAACCGCACGAGCGCCGATGTCGCAACGGCTGCGATGGGGTTGAATCTCTCTCTCACGTCCCCCAAGTGCTGGACCGCACGCAAAGAAAGACTCACGGCGACCATTTCCCCGGGCCATTTGGCGAAAATTGCAGGGGCCCAGGGTTTGGGGAAACTGCGTGAAAAAAGGACCCGGGCCCAGAAATGGGTACTCCCACCCCCTGATCTTATCCTCATCAAGGATGATCGGGAAGAATTTTCCCGGACACGTATCTTGGGGGGGGCCCAGATTTCCCTCGCCTGGGCGGGACCCAAAATAAAAGGGCCATATATTCAGAACCCAACTTTCTTCAAGCTGTACAAGACCGTTTCCCTGGAAAAACCATAAGTTATCGCCCCCTTAATCATGGGCGCACGGGGCCCAATTTTGCCCCGGACAAAAAAAGGGTGGGGAAATCGCCTGAACCTTAACGCACGTGAAATAGACAAGATTATCATCCGTACAATTATGGGCAGCCTTACGATATACAACGCCTTTATAAAGGCGATAATAGACCTGTTTGGGTTGCTCGCCGGCACCCACCTCGTTTAGATTAAGTCGTGTATGTCCATTATATAGTTTAGTCTTTGTCTGTATTATACAATAATTTTTTCATTTATCCCAAATAAGGAAATTTTTTGATTGGAAATTTTATAATTATTATTAGTAATTGTCTTATTTTACTCTACTTTTCCCCCGTCGTTCGTTCGTTGGGTTAATGTAAAACTTTTTTATATTATTATTATTGTACACCTCTTGTGTCTTAGACACAAATAAAAATCAGTAATATCGCGTGCCCCCTCAGTCGAAATATTTTCCCTTCCCGGGCCTCCCCCCCTAAATCTCTCATGCCCGACAACACACGAAACTTCCAACAACTCCAAGCGGCCCCTTGGACTCGTGCCATTCCCGGGGCATTGGAGATCGTTTTTGCGGAAGCAGGCCGAACTGCTTCCTTTTAAATCTTTGTTTCAAATTTCTTTCTTAACGGTGGGAAAAATTACACCGTACAAAGCACCCTTTTAAACGGGGTTTGACAGGCCTGGCACAGGTGAAGGCGCCAGGATGACCAGATATCCAAAAAGGGCCCCGACTTAGCCAAATGCCCCGTCATCTAATTAAAAGGGCCCCCATTTAATGGATTAACAGATTCCTACAAATTTATTTTTATTCTTTATTGAAAATATATACAAAATTTTAAATGAGGTACAAATAATTAATATAAACCAAAAATTTCCACAACCCATGATTTAAAAAAGAAAAATAATTCTTCTAATACATAACAGTCCTTCATAGTCCCCGTCAAACCGCGACGAATTGTTCTAATAAGTTTAAGTTGTTTTCTCGATCAATGATCCCAATGGGTTTTTTGGGGGATGTCTTTGGATCCGTTGTTTAATCGTTCTTTCCAGTTGTCTTCTTTTTCTTATAGCCATTGCAATTGTAGATTCTGGTTTTATGGATCATCCTTTTTGTCGTTGCTGCATATGTTAAATAGTTTTTCTGCTTTTGCCGATTCTCTTGAAATGAATTTTTAAATTGGCCGTGTCAAGTTAATGTTTGCGTGATTTTCCTTTTGAGGTTTGAGTTTTAATTTTTGCCTTCTTTTTGATGTTCGGTTAAAATTTTGTGTGAACCTTTCTGTATCTGATTCTCCCCTTGGTTTTTCCAGAGCCCATAGGTCCATTTTCTCAATAAGCTTTTTTATCTCTTTCTTTTGATCTGCCATCACGTTTGTTCGTGTTAATGTCATTTTTTTAAAAATTTAGTTCTTCTTTATACTGTTTCATAAAGATTTCCCCTTATTTAACAAAAAATTCCATAGGTGGAAAAAATTTGGGCCCCCCCAAAGCCCTTTCTTGGGGTGTTTTGGGTTTTTTGGCTAAAGCCATTGCCTTTCTGCACATCCTTTTATTGAGTTAAGTTTAATTTTTCCAAATGAAAAAAATTTTTATCCTGAAAAATTTTACTAAGTTTAAAAAATTGGAAAGTATAAACTCCGTTAAATATTGTTTTTAGGCCCTCATTGTTTATCTCGAATATCCTGTTCTTTGATCTTCTAAATTCCTTAAAGATTCTCTTAGCCCTTTTGGAAAACTTTATAAAAAAAACTTTTGAAAGGTAAATCCCTTTGTCCCCCTTGGAAACAGATAGTTGTTTTTCCTCTTGCAATTTTCTTATCGCCGATGCTCACAGTCGGGTTTCGAGATGGTTTTTTACCAAATACCCTATATTTGGACTTATCAATGGAGAAATTTAATTTGTTAAAAAATCATGTGCTATTCCCAATAATGCATTTATTCGTTCATTCATAATTATATTTAATGTGTCTATCGTTTAAATTGATCTAAGGGGGAGATGGTACAACTGCTCTCTTGGGTTCTTTTTTTTAAAAGGGCTCTCTAATACGGCTGGCCACCAAAGGTTATTAAAACACCTTTGATATCTAAGAATAATGCAACTTTATTTTTATCTCTGTTTGTTTTTGGGGGTTAAAAAATTTATTTCCCCATTGATGGCCGTTTCCCTGTGGTTTTTCGGATATAAAACCATATTGCTTCTGATGGTGAAAATTATTCTCTGCTCTATCAATAAAGATTTGTTCCTTTATAAAAATACGTTAGAGGTCTTTTGCTTTTCCCTATTTTGGGTATTGGTATTGTTAATTAGTTGTCCTTTTTTCCCCAAGGGGCCAGAAAAGGTGAGAAAAGTATATGCAGTCGTTATAGATCCTTTTTAAAAGAAATTTGCTATTGCTGGGGTACTTTTTTTAATTGTAATGCCCAAGGAATATCAGGGGGCCATAAGCCTTGTTGATATTTATTTTGATATTTAAAAATAAGACATTATCTTCTTTAATGGTATCCGGAAATCGTCCCGTTCGGGTTATAGTATATTGTAGTATTATCTTTAGTTGGTTTTTATAGAGTCCTCTGCAGCCTTTTAGCTTCTTGTTCAATTCAAAATTAGATGGGTCATACCAGCGAAGATAAGACGACATCTCAGGAACCAATCTTAAAAAATCCAAAGTTTACCCCCAAAAAAAAAACCCCAAAAAAGGGAGCTTTTTAAAATTTGGGGGGCGTGGCCCACCGCCGAATTGCTGGAAATTTTTAACGCAACAATTGAAAACAAACTCGTTTTTTAGATGGGGACCACGGGACCCAGTCGGGGTTTGACGACATTTTAAAGGGGGCGGCCCCCTTTCCCAAACGCCCCTTGGGTTTGGGGCCAGAGCCGGAAACACATATTACTTGCAGACCTATGCATATAAGACGGGAATTGCGGCAACATTGTATTAATTGGGTGAAAAGGGCCCAAAAAAAAATCATATCATACGCTGCCCCCCCAAGTTATCCCAAGTGGAAAAAATTACCATGTGAACGAGAAAAATGTTTGGCCGCATTTGGGCCATAAAATGCTTTCGTCCCTAGAGGATCGCCCGTTTATTCTGAGAACGAATTCTCGAGCGCTAACGTGGTTGCATGCCATAAAGGACACAAAGGCCAAATTGACTAGGTGGGCATTACTCATACAGGAATTTAGTTTGACTATAGAACATTGCAAGGGCAAGGAGAACGAATTCTCAGACTATCTATCTAGAAACCCCGAGGAAGGGCAGGTCTCGGTAGACGTAACAAATGGGGATCGAATGATTCCTCCGGCGATTATAGACCTGGCCCCGGCGCAGTAGATACAACGGAGTTAATCGCCCGGGTTAAACAAACTCGAGGGACTGACGAAGAAACCTATCATACTATTCGACTATAGCAACACCTGGCCGAAGCTCCACCAGACTTTGGGGACTTTGGTGGTATTATTTTCACGTGGTGGTAGTACCCCGCGCCAATCAAATGGGGATGATTGCCACCTACCATCACCGAGGGCGCCTAAAACCGCACGTCAGATGAAACGAACGATGTACTGAAGTCTACGTCTACTACGTCCACCAATGTGGCACAAGTGCTCAGACAGAGGGCCAACTTTAGCAGAACGCACACAAGAGATCTACATGCTCCCCGCCCATTTTACGCCTTGTCAATAGATATTATGACGGGGCCATACAGGGAGACCAGACGTAAAAACAAAATATATCATCACAGTGTCAGAGCTCTTAACACGATATGTGAAGGCTAAAACGTACTCGCAAGTAAGTAGCCAGGACATTTTAAGGTTTCTAAAGGAGGCATTTGCCGAATGGGGGACCCCGGCGATCATCCGATCGAAAGCCGATGCACGGTTCAGATCGAAGCATCTGAACGAATGTGTTGACAGAAGGGCATCAGATGGATATCGTCCTCTATCTACCACCAGCAACCAATTCAGCCGAACGGCGGTAACTAGGGAAAGAAGAAGGCGTTCCGTGCAATGATGATAGAAGAACCCGACGACAACTGAGACTTACATTTACCGAAAATCTTGATGCCCTTAGGTCAAGGAGGAATGAGGTGACAGGAGAAACCCCAGCACAATTACTGTGTGGGCAAGAACTGCGGCGACCAGGCGAGTGGACGGGAATGAAACCCCAACTCGACCCCAACCAACGAACGAAGGAGCTGGAACGAACCAGACAAGAAGCGGATAGGGGTCAACGCCCGTACAAATTAAAGTACGCACCCCCGCCGCGGCAAGCTAAAAAACCTTCCAAGTCGGCGACCAGTGTGGTGCCGCAATTTTTACCCACAACGAGACATTTTCGAAAAAACATGGACAGGGCCACACACCGTCATCGAAGTACTTGCAAAAGCTACCTACGTAATCGACAAAGACTTGCGACCCAAGAAACCACGACAACGACGAAGAAATCGGATTTCCAGTTCAGAGAAGACCGGGAGTAGCACCAGGTCCGTCAACGAGCGGCGAAAGCCAATTGACCGACTCTGACCAGAAGACGAAAGCAAAGCCCTAGGCATAGAAGGGGCCCACTAAAAGGGAAAACGAAGAAGATTCGCCCGAACATGTGACGACCCCAGAGCCACGATGGCTCATGTGGAACCGACTACTGACGTTTCTAATACTCATGATGACGGAAGTATGATTGTCCATTTCGGTACTTGCCATTCTAAATATTTTACCAATTCATTGCAGATGTAAATAAAGATACTTGGATCTATTATAAATATAATAAAATGACCTAAATTTAAACTGTAAATTTTCACGAATATGGGGAAAAAAATGCCGATTTTACTTTATTCTAACCTTCACCTTCCAAATTATATCCTTTTTAACCTTAGAATACTGCCCTGATTTGTACAACAAAAGAAGACATTATACCAAAGACTGAACAGCAACAACCTAGTGATGGCGAAATAGAGCCGGACGAATCTAAGGAAAAGTCACCCGCGAAGGAAACGGAGAGCAGTGTGGAAAGCAAAAACTGAAAACTCCTATAAGCCTAATCTTAACATTCAGATCATAAGGTTAGTTTAAATTCCCTATAAAGGCAGATTTAAGTAGTTTGATTAAACTATTTTAAAATCTATGTATGGAACAGTTTAAACAAAATGTTTATAATGCAGAGCAATTGATGAAAAAGTTCTTACTTTTTACACCTTGTATATAAATTAGCTACCAATTATTATTATTTTTGGCTTTTGAAAGTAATTTTTTTTACGAAAATTATTATTTTATTTAGAGTAAACCAAAAAAAACAAAAAAGAAGAAATAGTAACAGTTCCGTTCAGTCGCCCAATGTCCACAGTAACCAATGTTTCCCATCACAGTAGTGGCAGTAAAAAGATGGGAAAAAGAAAAGGCATCACAGTAAAAAAAAATTAGGCACAAACCCAAAAGGTAAGTGAAGCTTGAAATGGTTTTTTTTTAGAGTGAGATTTGGTCAGTGATTTTTTTTTATTTCGTTGGGTAACTCTTCTAAGAAAAATTTTAAATTTTTTTCAAGATAAGTAAGTTTTGCAATTTTTGGAAAAAATTCGCGGTTATAGAGTTCAGTTCTATATATTCCAAGAAAACCCAAAGGTCTAGCACGGGGTTGATGAAATACAAGCCGCAGATCAAATTGGATTTTAAGGAAATTGTATGTATTCTGGCAGGTAGCTAAAAAGGGTTTTTTTGTAGGCAAGGTTCACAGGGGGGCCCGCGGGGTCCTTAAGTTTAAAAAAACGGGTGACTCATAAAAGGGCTATCGTGACTTGCAGTATTGGCAGGTAGCCAGGGTTATTCTATTTGTTTTAAAGGTATGAGTATGTAAATGGCCCGAGAGGTTTAATATTTGACCAAGGCCCTCATTGGAAATTTACCGGTGCTAGACAAAAAAAAGTTAAAAGTAATTTGAGTTGATTGTTTCAAAAGATTGGTTTAGTCAAACCCAAGAAGGAAAAATGACCCCTTTGGGACATTTTTGGTACTAATACCCGTAAAAAAAACCCCCATGAATTTGATGGGAAAAGACATGTTGCCCAACTCAAGAAACACCTATTTCCAGAAGTTTGGGAATCCGATGGCCCCCGAATATTTGGGAATACGGACCGAATCAAGTCGGATTACCGATGCCACGGTCCCGAAAACCGTCACCAATATTGCAACCAATACCAACAAAGAATCGGAGACGAATACATGAACATTGCATAGTACAATCAGAATACTAGGCAAGAAGGAAATGCCACAAAACCAAACCCAAAGGAAAGCAATGATGCTTCAAGAAGACAAAAGGAATTCGTGCTAAGATATCATGAAGGAAGGAAAACAATATCAAAAAAATTCTTTTAAAAAAAAGGAAATAAGGGAAAAGAAGACATTTATTACAAGCCCCGAAAAGTATCTGGCGCCCAAAACCAAAAGTCAATTGGTTACAGGTATGCACAATACATTACAAGAAATAGAAACCATACCTAAATGACGAAACAAGATTATCCGGCACCGGGGGAAACCCCCCAAAACCCCAGGCAAAAGTTGCATCCTCGACTGAGTTAATTGGATGGAAAAACTTTCGATGCCTCCTGGATACGGGGGCTGCAAGAAACTTTGTTAAAAGTACCGAGTACAGCCAGTACCCGCATTCCTAGACCAGGACTTAGGACCGCATGCGGTAAAAAAATGTTTCGACCCCAAAGAGGTGCCGAAAAAATGGCAAAGAAAAGGCCCAAGTCTATACGGAGACTTTCACTGCTCAGGCGTTAAATGATGATATAATCCTGGGCATGCCCTGGTTTAAAAAAATAAAAATCAAATTGCAAAAGTAACTTAGGATGCGACCCCTTTCCCGGTTTTCAGCCCCGTACCCCTTGCCGGAATCGAAAAAACAAATGTCAATAGTCAAAAAGCCAAAATGCTGCGGGCAGGGGTTATATTCCCGAGTAATTCAACTACGCATGAAAGTCATCCTCGGAAAAAGAGATGGCAACCCTGGTTCCCCGTGGGACTATAGGAAGCTAAACCCTTTCCCCAGACTTGGATGAGACGCGGCTACCAGCGATATCAGACAAGCCAGGATTTTCAAAATCCTCGTTTTAAAAATCAAGATACTGGCAGTTTCCCTATTCATCCGGATTCTAGACACTTAACGGCCTTTGGTACTTCTGACAAAAGAAAGTACCGATTTAACGTAATGCCGTTCGGACTAAAAACAGCCCTTCCTTTTAAAAAATCATGACGGGGGTACTGGCCGGCGAATTTCCCAGTTCGCCGGGTGTCGTAGATGACGTAATCGTGTACTAAAGGGGATCACGAGACCCATTTGGAACTTTTTGAAAAGTCCAGAAAGGCTACAAGTGTATGGTCTTCTTTTGCTCGTTGACCAAGTGTTCATTCGGGAAAAAGGGAATTTTATTATCTGGGTCATAGAATCGGGAGATAAGACCTCAGAAACGACAAAACAAACCCAAAAGTTTCCCATCACCAAAAACCCGCAAAGAGCTGCGGAGTTTACTCAAAAAAATTTAAAATTGGAATAGGGAATGTGTGGATCACGCAGCCGAACTGCTGAAACCTTGAATGCAACAATTGAAAACAAAAGCTCGTCTTTTAGATGGGGCCCACGGGGGCATTTGGGATTTGACGACATTAAAGCGGCACTCCCCCCCTTGGGATTCAGCCGGCCAGGCCCGGAAAAACATATTACTTGCAGACCAATGCATGAAACACAGTAATTCGGAACATTATATCAATTGGTTGCTAAAGGTGAAAAAAAAATTATATCATACGCTGCCGTAAAGTTTAAAGGGGAAAAAAAATTACCAAGGAACGAGCAGGAGTGTTTGGTCGCCATTTGGGCTATAAAAGCTTTCGTTCCTACTTGGGGGATCCGTTTATTCTGAGAACGGTTTTCTCGACGCTGACGTGGTTACATGCCGTGAAAGGACACAAAGGTCTAATTGCCTGGGTGGGCATTACTCCTACAGGAATTTATTTTTTACTTTAGAACATTGCAAGGGCAAGGAGAACAAAATTCTCTGACTATCTATCTAGAAACCCCGGGGAAAGGGGGCAGGTCTCGGAAAACGTAACAAATAAAGGTTTTGAATGGGTCCTCGGCGATTATAGACCGGGCCCCCGGCGTTTGTAGATACAACGGAATTAATCCCCCGGGTTAAACAAACTAAAAAGAGACTAACGAAAAACCCTGTCATACTATTCGACTATGGCAACACCTGGCCGAAGCTTCCCCCTTTAATTTCGGGGACTTTGGTGGTATCATTTTCACGTGGTGGTGGTACCCCGCGCCAATAAAAGGGGGAATGATTGCCACCTACCAAAACCCATGAAGTCGCCTTACAACCGGGGGCGCCTGAAACCGCATGTCAGATAAAACGAACGATGTAATGGGGGTAATATCGATCGTGATGCCCCGGGACTACGTCCAACAATGTAACATATTTGCGCACCCGGGGGAGATCTACAGGCCATTTTACCCTTGTTAATAGACATTTTGGGGCCATACGGGGGAGACCAGACGTAAAATCAAAATATATCATCACAGGGTCAGGCCTCTTTAAAAGTATGTGAAGGCAAAGAGAACTCGCAAGTAAGTAGCCAGGACATTTTAAGGTTTCAAAAGGGAGGAGGCATTTGCCAAATGGGGGACCCCGGCAATTATGCGATCGGACGCCGATGCATGGTTCAGATCGGAGACATCTGAACAAATGTGTGGACAGAAAGGGGGGATCAGATGGATATCGTCCCCTATCTACCACCAGCAAGCCAATTCAGTAGAACGGCGGTGGCAAGGAATGGGAAAGGGGTTCCGTGTAAATGATAGAAAAACCCGACGACAATTTAGACTTACATTTACCGCAAATTTTGTATGCCCTTAGGACAAGGAGAAATGAGGCGACAGGAAAACCCCAGCACAATTACTGTGTGGGCAAGAGCTGCGGCGACCAGGCGAGAGACGGGAATAAAACCCCAACTCACCCCAACCCAAAGAACGAAGGGGCTGGGAAAAGAACCAGACAAGAAGCGGATGGCTCAACGCAAGTACAAATTAAAGTACGCATCCCGCCGGGGCAAGCCACAAACCTTCCCAGTCGGCGACCAAGTGTGGTGCTGCAACTTTAACCCACAACGAGACATTTTTGAAAAACATGGACAGGGCCCACACCGTCTTCGAAGTACTTGCAGAAGCTACCTACGTAATCGACAAAGACGGGGAACATTCAAATGTCTCCTCGATGACTTACTACCCAAGAAAACCCCACAACGACGAAGAAATCGGACGTGCAGTTCAGAGGGGACCGGGGTAGCACCAGTTCTGTGAAGCCCTAGACCGAAGGGGGAGACCCCATTAGAACGAGACGAGAAAGATTCACCCGAAACGTAATCGACAAAGACGGGGCCCATTCAAAATGTCACCTTGATGACTTGACTCAAGAAACCACGACAACGACGAAGAAATCGGACTTCCCAAATTCAGGCGACCGGGAGTAGCACCAGTTCCCAGAGAGCAGTGTGGAAAGCAAAAAACTGGAAACTCCTATGAGCACTGATCTTAAACATTTAGATCATAAAGTTAGTTTAAATTACTTATAAAGGCGAAATTTTAAATAGTTTGACTAAAATATTTTTTAAAAAATAAGTATGGGGGAAAATTTGAACAAAATGTTTATAATGCAAAGCAATTGATAAAAAAATTCTAACTTTTTTAAAACCCTTTTATTTAAATTTGCTACAATTACTCTTATATAGCTTTTTTAAAGAAATTTTTTGTACATAATTGGTTATTATTTTATTTAGAGTTAACCGAAAAAAAAAAAAAAGAAGAAATAGTAACAGTTCCGTTCAGTCGTCAATGTCCAAGTAAGCAATGTTTCCCATCACAGTAGTGGGAAGTAAAAAAAAATAGGAAAAAAAAAGCATCACGGGAAAGAAAAAGTAGGCACAAATCTAAAAGGGAAATGTGCTTACAGCTTGGAATGGGTTTTTTCTGTAGGGGGATTTGGTCAGTAGTTGTTACAAAACAAATTTATTTCAGACTATAAATTTTAAACTTAATGCGGTTTAAAAAATTTAAAACCTTTTTTTAAAATACAGGGTGTATAAAAGTATAATGCTCACGATTTTAAATGGGCGATAGTAAAGCTCAAAACAAGTCCCAAAAAAACCAAAAACACATGGGTCAAAAAATAAATTGTTTTCAAATATGATTTTCAAAGTTTAAAAAAACTGGAACACCCCCCCTTTTCATCATATCAGTCAAACATGGAACGTTTTTTTCGAAGTTTTTTCAATTTTCCCTTTTTAAAAAAAAGTTTTTTTACAGGGAAAACAGTTTTTTTTTTTCTAATTTATTAGGGGGGGTTTTATTTTGAATTAAAAAAAAATTTCATACCACAAAAAATTTAAAATGAATATCCATTTCAAAAAAACAATTTATTGTTTTTTAAAAAGGGAATTTTTTAAATTTTTCTTGAAGAATAAGATTTCTCGGTTGCACTTATCCCGTTTTCAAAACTCTTTGATACGCCTGCCCACGGTTGTTCCCAAATGGATGTAGCCGTCGTGAAATTCTTTTTTGGGAAGTTTGAGCTGCTAGATTAGGATTTAAGACAAAAAAAGAAAGCTAGTCTAAATTTATTTAGTAGTGTAAAAAAAACTGAAAGACCTCGGTCTTTTGGGCCCTTTTTCACACCTGCTATGTGTAGGCTGAAAATTGCAAGATCTACTGATGATCCTTCATGGCCAATATTTCTTAATGTTCAAAAAAAAAATTTTTTAATAATAAAATTATAATTTTAAAAAACAAATGAATAATATTTGAACTATAACATTTAAATTTTTTTTTTCTTTGTCCCCAAAATTTAATTACAAATAAATACTAATTGGTAAAAATAATTTTGTTTTGCTTTTTAAAAAAAAAAATGACAAAAAAAAATTTTAATACTTCTACTACTATTAATGTCCCTAAAGCCTCAAAATTAAAATTTAAAAAAGTTTTAACCAGTCTGGGGGGGAGAACCCTGTTGACACTCAATACACCCTTGTTCCAGCGCGGTGGCGCCCTAAAAATGCCGCCCCTGCTGATAAAAATGACTCTATATAAAACAACCCTGCGTGTCGCAGGGGGGCGAGGGGAACCTTAAAGCGACGGGCCCAGCCGGCTACGCACGCTTGGTTTAACACCCTTTGGGCCCCCCCGCGACAGTCAGGGCAATAAACAATATTCCACAGCTGCTGGTGCAAGGTTTTAAAAAATTTTGACTAACGCACAAAATGTTTACCCAAAATCCGAATAACTACCAACTCTGTAACCACTTGCAGTCTAATCGGGGATTTTCTATTTTCTCCCCTTAAAAATTTTGGGGTAAACCAGCCACAGTAATTTGGGGAAAATTGGGGAAAACCCGGGCCCAAAGGGGGGTGCAAATTTCCCCCCTTTTCCGGGGTTTTTTTGGGAATTACCGGCCCCCCAACCCCGAACAGCTCTTTAAGATGGTACTAAATTACGGGGAAAAAATAGCCCACCGAACGAGACATGACTCAGTCCTATCCTAAAAAGGGGAAAGGAAAGAAATACCCCAAAACAAATTAAACCAGAGGTGGCGCCGTCTCTGGAAAACCCCCAGTAAAATCGAAATTTTCATAGTGTAACAATCGATTTTTCAGAAATGGCGTGGCCCCGGGGGTTTTCCCAAAAAGGGCCGAAGGGGCCCGGGGACGCCCCCTTATTTCACAAAATTTCCCAAAACCCCCGGGCAAAATTTTTCCCACAAACGCGCTAAAGACCTTCGCGCAAAAGGGGAAAGGAACGCCATTCCCCCGTCGAACGACATGGCGCTCCTCCGTAGAAAAAAGAAAAGAGCAATTTTATCTTTTTTTAAGATGGGAATGCGATCATCCCCAGACAGAAAGAAGCCAGGTGCGGGGAACTATTTGGCCCTTCTACTTTTGCGACGCCGTATTAAAGGCCCTGAAAAGATCCACGACCGACCTAAATTTTCCCAAGTCTCGTAGTGATAAATCCCCCGCTACATCACACAACTTTTTAGAGAAAATAAGTCAAGATTTAGCGGTCCCAAAAGACCATATCTGACTAGATACCGGGACGGTAGCAGTCTCATAGCTGGTTCGGCCCTTCCCGGTGAATTTGATTAAGAAATACGGTTTTAAAAATAATCGTTCAGGATGGGAAAAAAATTATGTTATTTTTGTTTTTTGTATGTTTTTTAAATTTTTTTTTGCTATTACGCTGCTTTTCTGATTTCCCTCTTTTATCGAGGTAAAGCGGTAAACGTGGTTTTGAGACGAAGAAAAGAAACTCAACCTGGAGTTTTTTTTTTTTAATTTTCCCTTTTTTTAAAAAATTTTAAACAGGTAATCTGGGGGGAAAATCCGTCTCGTTGTAAGATCGGCACTACGTGGTGTTTTTTTTTATTACGAAAACTACATTTAAAAGTTTAAGCAACCTGGAGCCTCGCCGTCTCGAAGTAAGTTCGACGCTCCAGGATATTTCAAAAAGATCGTAAACTCTGGAAAAACAGACCGGGGATAAGCCGTCTCGTAGCAAGCTCGGTGCCCCATGGTATTTAATTTTTTAGGTTGAGACGAAGGATGCTCCCCATTGCACTAGGGAGGCTGATGACTTTGTTCCCCAGCGTAAAAGGGGGGAAAATTTTTGGATACCAGGAAGTAAGAGGAAAAAAGGGGGAATTTTTTTAAAAAAATTTATGTTTGTTAAAGTTTTAAGGGGACTATCTGGAAGTACCATAGTCCAGGATGATTTATATACAGACAGGTCCACTGTAGTAGAAACATAGGAAACACTTAGGCGAATTGACACATTCGTCTGACTTGAACTAGGAAAAAAATCGCAAAAACGATGCGATAAATATGGAATGTTTTTTAATATTTAATTTTGAATTTAAATATTATTTGCTTTCTTCAGCCGGAGCCACTGCAAATACGTGGTAAATTCTCTTGGAAACTCGTTTCTTCACTAAAAATAAATAATAATGAACGTTTACGAACTCCGTGAAAAGGTTCAAATTGTAAAATGGTATTTCCAAGGAAAATCATATCGACAAATTCATGAATCTTTTCCCGAAGCATTTGAAAACAGACCTATACCATGTCTGAAAACAATTTTAAAATTATCCAAAATTTTGAGACCCACGGGTGTGTGTCTCCCCAAAAACATAAAAAACAGGAACTCGTTAATAAAGAACGGGAATTAAAAGAGGCATTAGTTTGTGTTACTGCTAAACAAGACCCCACTGTAACCAGTAGACAACTTGCTGAGGTAACAGATTCATCGCCTACTACAGTTAAAAGAGTCCTTAAAAAATGGTTTCCGATCCTACAAGGCCCGAAAAACACATGAAATTTTTCCCGAAGACCAATTTCGACGTATGGAGTTTTGCGAATTAATAATGGAAAGGGCAAATACAGATGAAAACTTTTTTTAGATCGATTGTTTTCACCGACGAATCGACCTTTCCATTATTAAACAGACATAATCCAACTCAAGTTCGATATTGGTCTCGTGAAAATCTACACAGTTATTTTGAGGTTCGAACCCAGTATCCTCAAAAATTAAATGTTTGGGCTGGTATGGTGGGAGAACACCTTATTGGACCATTTTTAATTGAAGGCAATTTAACTAAAGCAATTTATTTGGATCTGTTACAACAACAAATTGTACCGGCAATTTGTCAATTATTAGGAGTAAGATTTGGTAATATCTGGTTTCAGCAAGATGAATGTCCTGCTCATAATGGACGTATTGTTCAAGGATATTTGAACCATACGTTTCCTAACCGTTTGATTAGTGGACGTGGAACCATTTTGTGGCCCGCGAGATCACCACACCTTGCTCCTAATGATTTCTTTTTGTGGGGTTATTTAAAAAATAAAGTTTATGGTCATGATAGGGCTAATAATTTAGAAGAACTTCGAATAAAAATCGAAAAAGCTTTTCAAACTATCAGCCCTAATATGCTAACAAACGTTAGACGGGGTTTTTACGATCGTTTGGGTTATTGCTTTGCGCAAGAAGGAGGATTGTTTAAATATTTATTATAATTTCATTTTAGAGCATTTTTTATGTTTATAATTATTTATTTTTTTATTGAGTACTATTTTAATTTTAGAAATAAGTTTTGGGTTTAGAGAACTTTTTATTTTGCTTTGACAATTAATGAACTGATAAATAAAGCTGTTGGTATTTAATTCCCTATTTATAAATAACGGTATTAAGTATCAACTGTTTTCTTAACAGATTAGACCGAAAAAATTTATTTTTTGTAATTTTCAAGCGCGCCTTAAACCATACAACAGACCCGCCCGAAAGCATATTACAAACTGAGATCTCGTTCGGTTAATCATTATATTCATGCATGTATATCGATCGAAGCGGACAGTAGTAAATTCATCAGTTCCCTGCTTATGTTTCTACTACACTGGACCTGTCTGTATAAGGGGGAAAAAACTGACGAATAACTAAGAAGACACCCCAAAATAGTAATCAAGAGTACCTGGGTTAAAAACGGAATAACTGGGGATTTTCACACAAATTTATTTTGTTTCAGTTTTTACGATCGTTTGGGATATTGCTTTGCAAAAAGGAGGTTTGATTAAATATTTATTATAATTTCATTTTAGAGCATTTTTTATGTTTATAATTATTTATTTTTTTATTGCGTACTATTTTAATTTTAGAAATAAGTTTTGGGTTTAGAAAACTTACTTTTTATTTTGCTTTGACAATTAATGAACTGATAAATAAAGCTGTTGGTATTTAATTCCCTATTTATAAATAACGGTATTAAGTATCAACTGTTTTCTTAACAGATTAGACCGAAAAAATTATTTTTTGTAATTTTCAAGCGCGCCTTAAACCATACAACAGACCCGCCCGAAAGCATATTACAAACTGAGATCTCGTTCGGTTAATCATTATATTCATGCATGTTTATCGATCGAAGCGGACAAGTAAATTCATCAGTTCCTGCTTATGTTTCTACTACACTGGACCTGTCTGTATAAGGGGAAACAACTGAGGAATAACTAAGAAGACACCCAAAGTAGTAATCAAGAGTAACTGGGTTAAAAAACGGGAATAACTGGGAATTTTCACACAAATTTATTTTGTTTCAGTTTTTTGAGGAAAATACCTGAGAATATCAGAGCGCGGAATAATTTATATGTAAAGGAGTGGAACACTAATAGATAAGTTAAGGAAACACTCCGGAAAAGTATTGAAGGGTAATCGGGAATAAAACGGAAAAACTAGTGTTCAGGTTCGTGTGCGACCTGTAACTGGCTAGTTGTTACGATGAAGTGAGTACGAGTACTACCAATGATAGGTAAATACTGATTTTTCAATACCGGGTGGTTCTAATATGTTTAATTTATTGGATTAAACATTCTGGCGGCCCGGAGTTTCGTAAATTCCATTATTGGTTGATCTATCAGAAAGTCGGAGTGGCTACAAAGATCATTCTTCAACTCATGTTCTTCTTTCCCTCGTAATTGACAGTCTTTTTCGATAGTACTATGTCACAGCAGTTAGAATAGCAATGATCAGTACCAGTATTGCTATAACCGTGGCACTGATGGTTATGTGCTTGTGGGTATTAAGTTTTTGCTGAATGTCTATTTGTGTATCAATCAGCGGGGTTAGCTGATTTGTAGCTCCATCAGCTCCAATAACAGGTTCGTCTTGAAGATGATAAGTTGTGACAGGCTTAAATCTCATAGACATATAAAACTTGTCTAGATGGATGAACGTTTCCAAGACTGTTATTTTATTAGACCTCTTGGCAGTAGTAAGAATATTTTGTCTTGCTTTCATAAGACAATTTTTAATATTTCAATTATTCCAGTTTTATTGAGGATCACATCTTTTCAAGTACCCTCCACAGATGATTGCTACCAGTATCCTCTCGGCCGAAATGAACATCCATGTATTAGGTCCGTGAAGCTTCTTCCATATGATGGGTGGTAGCAAATATTGATGGATTGGACATGACGTGTTGTCGCTACGTTGATATGTTTTATCTATCACGCAGTTTGGGCTTGCCTCTATATCCCTTGTGGTTGTTGGAGAACATACGTATAAGGCATTATCTATTAATATACTTCTTAAACTTTCATTGGTTAGCTAAAAATATAGGTGCAGGTTGTAATTGATGGCTGTTTCTTCCTCTGGAACATCCGAACTCCAATAATAAGGTTTGTGATATTCAAGGGAATAGGTGTTGGTCTTATCATTACGAAGTCGTTTTTCTCTACCATAATGAACTATCCAAAAATGTGTATGCATTTTATAGTGTGTTTTACTTCTGTTTTCAGGATGGGATAAGACACTATCTCGATGTTGGTAGGAAGTTTTCTCAGCACTCCTGCTATTGTCTCTTCTACATGAGCTGGTGATATTAATTTAAATAGGTGACCTCGATGGTGGTGAATGTCTAATAGTCTTCGGTGATAGTCCATAACTTTATTAACGTAGTTGGTTATTAGTTAATAAGTGTTGAGTATGTGTATGCTTAGTTTGTTTTCATCGACGTTTTTAAACCATCCTTCCATATTGTTAATAGTGTCAGTGATCTTCTTAAGTTTTGCTTGGAACTTTTGTAACTCATAATTAATTCGTGCCTCTTTTTCATTAAAACTAGTTAGAGCTTGAATCATAAATTTGGTCGAAAGGTTTGATGCCTTAATTAATTCCTGTTGATTCTTGCTTAAATTATCTATGTCCATGTACACTTTATCATTGACACCAAATAAGGAAGTGAATATCGCCCTATTAC
The DNA here is from genome assembly GCA_019359885.1 of Listronotus oregonensis. Lineage (NCBI taxonomy): Eukaryota > Metazoa > Arthropoda > Insecta > Coleoptera > Curculionidae > Listronotus > Listronotus oregonensis. The sequence continues at coordinate 29,072 of JAHBCN010008252.1, forward strand.
ACCTTTTTTGTTACGTTTGGCTATGACTTCTTCCATGCCCTTGTTCATCTAGTCTAGCTGCCTTTTCTTGTCCTCCATGTGATGGATTAGACATGGGCATTCGTTGTTTGGCGATAGCGTTTTGATTTTTTCACAAAAACTATCAATCCGTTTTATAGCACTTGTGGCGTTGCGCCCATGTTGGAATAGATCTTCTTTCTCGATCTTGACTTGCGGAATGTGCCTTTATCAATCTTCGCATGACCGATGTGCTCGATGTATAAGCCTGGCTGTAGATAATGAATCTTATAATTTCTTGCGGCAACTCTCTGTAATGTTGTTAAAAATAGCCTTTAGCCTTTATTGGTAATGAAAAAATTTTGTGTACTGGTCGTTTCATTGTATTTTCTCCTGATCGTTTCAATGTTACCACTTGAACGGCTTTATCGTCAGACGGGTGAATGTCGGCTATCCTAGCAAGTGGCCATTTACTCGGATTGATTTCTTGCTCTTTCATTATGACTAAGTCGCCTACTTGAAATGTATCGTGTCTCTCTTGCCACTTGTAACGTTGTTGAAGTTGGTGAAGATATTCAGTGGACCATTTCTTCCAAACATCCTTCTTTATTTTTTGTACTAGCTTCCAACGGTGCAGAAGGTTTGTATTTATATCAGTATTAATTGGATCTGGTGGAGACACAATTTCTCTTCCTATTAAAAAATGGCCTGGAGTTAAAACTTCTAAGTCATCTGGGTTATTACTTAATGGGCATAGTGGTCGAGAATTAAGACAAGCTTCAATTTGATGCATTAGTGTGTTAAGTTCTTCGTAGGTGAGAGGTGTATCGCCAATAATTCTTTTTAGATGATATTTCATGGATTTTACTCCAGCTTCCCACAGGCCTCCGAAGTGTGGCGCGGCTGGAGGGATAAAATGCCACTGGGTTCCCATATCTAAAAGCGTGTCCTGGACCTTGCTTTCTTTTAAGATTGCTTTGGCTTCTCTTTGTAGTACTGTGTTTGCTCCAACAAACGTAGTGCCATTGTCGCTATACAAATGTTCACAGCGTCCTCTTCTTGAGACGAATCTCCGAAAAGCTGCCAAAAAGGTGTCAGTTGTCATGTCGCTAACTACTTCAAGGTGCACTGCCTTGGTTGACAAGCAAACAAAGATAGCGATATATCCTTTGTAACTTTTATAGCCTTTGCCCTTGGTCGTCTTGATTTGTAATAGTCCAGCGTAGTCAACTCCAGAGTGGGAAAATGGTTGTGATGGTGTAACTCGCGTTGTCGGTAGTTGTCCCATTAATTGCTCGGCTGTTTGGGTCTTGAATCGAATACACTTTATGCATTTTCCAATGTTAGTTTGGACTGTTCTTCTCCCATTGACAATCCAGTACATTTTCCGAATGAATGCTAATGTTAGCTGGTTTCTACCGTGTAGGGTTTTCAAATGAGCATCATTAATAACTAATTTGCTAAGGTGACTATGAGGATGCAAAACCGCAGGGTATTTGGAGTTAAATGACAGATGCGCTTTCTGCAGCCTTTTCCCGACACGAAGAATCCCATCAGCATCTAGGGATAGATTAAGATTGAGTATCTTGTTAGCCTTGGGAACTTGCTTTTTCTCTGGTAGAGGATCAATTTCCTTTTTTAAATGAGCCAATTGATCAATCTTGATAACTTCGTTTGTCGTCATTCTTAATCCATTGACTGTTATCGGAATAAATTGTTTTTCTTTGGTTCGACAAATCTTTGCGACTCTTCTACAATATGATAACATTCTGATCATTCTGAAGTGCGATGAAAATCTTAATAAGTACGTGTGTCGATTTTCTTGATTGCACACTTTTCTTTGTGGCATATTTTTGTTCTTCTTCTGGGCAGTTCAATTCTTTATATTGAATGTTCTTTGACTTTAGCCAACTGGGACCCTGCCACCATTTGGAGCAGCTGTTTAGTTTTCCCGGATCCATGCCTCGAGAAATTATATCTGCAGGGTTTTCTTCTGTTCTAACATGATGCCAATGTTGTTTTGGTACTCTTGACCTAATTGCTGATACTCTGTTGGCCACAAAGGTTTTCCATTTATTGGGATCCCCTTTAATCCATGAGAGGGTAATCATTGAATCTGTCCATGCAACGAGTTTCGTGTTTGGACAAGAGAGTGCAGTAGTGGTCTTTTCCATTAGTTTGGATAGTAATTCGGCAGCGCAGAGTTCCAATCTAGGAAGTGTTGTTTTCATTCTAGCTGGAGCTACCTTTGACTTAGCAGTCAGCAGTGTAATCTTTATTTCTTCTTCATTTATTACCCTTGCGTATATAGCGGCACCATATGCCCGTTCAGATGCATCACAAAACCCATGTAGTTCGATGGAGTCTTTATTTGTTTGTCCCGTCCATCTTGGCACAGCTACCTTCTCGACGTTCCGTAATTCATTTTGAAATGTCCTCCATCGTCTTTCAATTGTATTTGAAACGGTTTCATCCCAATGCATGTTGTCCAGCCACAGTTCTTGGATTAGCAGTTTAGCTTTTATAATCACTGGAGCTAACCAACCAAGAGGGTCGAATATTTTAGCCACTTCTGATAGAATCGTTCGCTTAGTAATTCTTCCATTAATATTTATTTCTGTTTTGAACACGAACATATCGTCAGATGGGGCCCAATGAAGTCCAAGCGATTTCCTTGTTCCTCTCTTACCAGTTTCTGTTATTTCCAGGGAGCAATGATCTTTCATTTCTTTTTCCAAATTTTCTAATAATTGAGGACTATTACTGGACCATGTCGATTAGTTTGTTTTGTAGTATATATGCAGGCAACTTCGTTTTTTCAAGTACAAACCTCAGTTTACTTGTATTGCAACGAATTTAACGCACCGTTAGTACAAAGCCCTCGTAATGTAAGTACTTTATTCTATGTAGTTTTTAAAAATGGTAACTGTAGTTTTATAAAAATTGTGATTTGTAAAGTGTCCTGCTATTTCACATGCACATACAAAACCGTTTAAGCTCCCAGTTTCAAACAACATCTTACTACAAAAAAATATACATAATATATACCTAACAGCGTGTATACAATATATAAGGTTTAATAAAAATCATGATTTAAAAAAAATCAAAAATCGATTTTTTTATCGTGATCATTTTTTTTTTATTTTAAAATTTTTAAATATTTCTAACGGCTTATATTTTGTTTTGTTAAGTAAACATATATTTTTGGGCAGTAATAGTACAGACACAAAGCAAAACTGGAGAAGTTTTAAGATGCGAATTTCGTTCGCGTAGTTTTGCAAGTTTGCGCCTTTGTCGAAACTTGTATTAACTGATAGAAAACGCCCGGCTATGTAAACGATAAGCATTTATTTTAGTTATAAGTAATATTTCTTTAATCTATCAAAATTTTTGGACTCATGACAAACCATGGCAAAAAGAAATTTAGTATTTGGCAGCATTTTATAAAACAGAAAGTGGTGGGCAGAATGTAAAAAGTGTAGTAGAGAATTGCCAGGTCTAGTGGATAGACTAAAAAGTCATTGGAAAACCTGCAAAAGTGAAACTAGTGATATCAGCAGTGCTCTTGAAACTCTTCATGGTGATTGTCAGTGACAGCCTAGAACTAGCCAGAGTGCAGGCTCTAATATTTTAATATTTTTTGGATATCAGAACAAAAAATTTAGCATTAAAAAAATGTAAACTTCACTAGTAATTTCTACAAAAATTTAATAAACAACTTTAACAAAAGTAAATCATACAGAAAATTAAATAACTATTCTTTAAAATAAACAAATTTCATAATATAAAAACAAAATATAAATTAAAATTATAAAACAAATAAGTCTTTTTTTTATCATATATACTATATACTAGACATACACATATACATATATACTCCTAAGTATGAGAGTACCGTGAGTGCCGGGTTTTCCCATGTTTAACCCATCTTTTTTTTTGCCCCAGTTCCGTCAACGCTGCCCAAGCACTGAAACATGCAAATATTGCATTTCACAGCACCTTTTAGAAAACGCGATAGTGCCACCACGGACGTTATTTTAAATAACTACTACCGAAATATGTCTCCCCGGCGGGGCGGGGATTCGAACCCGGATCGCCGGCGCGGCGAGCCGAGGCTCTGACCACCACGCTACCGGAGAGACAAGATTTTAACTATGTATTATTTAATTATCGGCAAAAGCCTATACTAACATTTTTTTTCGAACCCTTTCTTTCTGCAAAATTATTAATTATAACATTAAAATTTACGATTTCATTTTTTAAAAATTAATCGTAAATTTGCCGCCCATAATATTTGCCGCACTAGGCTTCAGCCTACTCAGGCTTTGCGTAAATCCACCCCTGCCAGAGTGAAATTATCCAGCTGGCAAAGAAACAAAGCAGCGATAACTGTGAAAAGGGAAGTAGCGGTCATGTGAATTCTTTTGTTGTGCGAATTGAACAAGATAAGAAAAAAGAATTGGACAGACAAATAGCCAAAGCCATTTACGCAACAAATAGCAGTTTTAGAGCTATAGAAAATAAGGAGGTTTGAAAGGCCATAGAAATGCTAAGACCTGGTTATCTTTCACCATTTAGATTTTAGTTATCATCAAGCTTTTGTATGAAATATTTGAAGGAGAAAAATCTAATTGTTTTAACAAGTCAACTGGACAATCTGTTTGCATGTCCTTAGATGGATGGTCCAGTATATAATGAGCCGCTAATCTGTGTCGTTTTGACTGCAGAGGATGGAAACAGTGTCCTTTTAGAAAGCATAGATACATCTGGTCATCCCCATACAGCTGACTATCTTGCCGAATTGGCTATTATTGTTACAGATAATGCGAGCAACATGGTCAGTAGGAAAAAAAAAACCAAGTCGTTTAATTACCCCATAATTACATCTGGTTGTTCGGCACACTTACTTAGTTTGCTCTCCAAAGATTTAGAAACATCGCAGATAGAAGAACATATAGTACATATTGTGAAATACTTTAGAAATACCCATTTGCCGAATGCTTAGTATACAGAAAAAGGGGACAAGAAATTGGTCTTACCTCAGGATATTCGATGGAATACACTTTCAGATTGTCTGAGATCTATGTAAATAAGAAGCCAAAATTGTATATATTTTGGATCCCACAATAAAAAAAGAAGAATATCCATTACTAGCTAAAAAGAAGAGGTGCTTACACATTGTTTCCAAATATTTTGCACACAAGATTATTACCATTACTAATTAAGTTGGAACAAGTCGGACCCTTTTCACAAAACTCTGTTTTCAGAGGACATAATCAAAAATGTAACAGCAGTACAGTGATGGAGTTCTCAAGAAGATGTTTCAGAAATTAAGGCTCTATTACCGCCGCCATTTTTGGTCCTTTTTATGTCAAATGCAATTAGTTTAAATATTTCAACTAGAGGGCGTACACGTGTCGAATTTCAGTTATTTATTTCTTTGCGTAAATCGGTTGTAAATTTTCAAGGTAATCTCAACAAAAAAGGCTGGAATGTGGCTGCCTGGATATCAGGCGGTGTTGCCGTTAACAACAAATTGATAATACTACGAAAAATTTGTTTTTAAATTTAAAAGAATAAAAATATTAAGAAAATTGTAGGTAAATTGTATTTTGTAGATAGCGTCGCGGTAGTGATCATAAATATGGTTTTAATTTTATTTCTCAACATCATTAAAATGCTTTTTTTATACTCTCCTGCACGCTACTAGGAGTTGATTTCAAATTCTATATAGTAACGTAGGTGCCTTCAGGGAAATAGAGTTGTTTTTTAATACAAGCCTTAAAAAATTGTTGTTGTGATAAACGAGATTGGCTGGAAATGATTCCACAATCTCGACACTCGGGGTATAAACAAGTGAACACAGGTTTTGGGCTTTTGAAGTTGGGCAGTAAACTGATGCATTTGTGACAAACCTCTAGTCGTTCTCGTGGGTACATTTAATTTAGGACAATAGCAGCTGTAGAACAGGGATAATTCACCAACCGCTCGTTGATGAGTAAGCAAGAAAGCCTTGATGCGAGAATCGGGTTGCCGATAAGTCGATCCGTTGTTTCGCATTAAGAATAATCAGTGTTGAAGGCGGGGGCGCTCGCCAAATGTGGAAGCTATACGAGTATTTGAGGTTGGGTCGGATTTGCGAAACAGAGGTATACAAATTGAGCAAGAAAAAGTATTTTTGAGCTCTAAAGAGAAAACCCATTTTTTTAAGCCGAAGTGACTACAGAAGAAATTTGCATATGCCCGCTAAGATCCTGCTCAAAAGAAATGCCTAACAGTTTGAATCCTTATTGTTAGAAAATTCGTTAAAATTTACCAATTTATTTCTTAATTATGCTACATTTTATACATTGTAAAGTAATAGTTTTAGTTCTGTCACTACCCTCACGTAGTTTCTTGTGCTCAAGCTGACAATTCTAGTCATAGCTGTTGGTAAATATGCGTTTATAAAAAGGACCTTGTTAGGGTTTGAATGTAATGACTTAAAAAAATGGTGGATTAATATTATAATTATGCTTTTTAAATTTTATTAAAATATAAGGTACTAAAAAGGAGTAAATAAAACTAAATACCATATTTTACAGTACAAAATATGTAAATATATTTGTCATATTTTTTTTATTTAAAATGATTTACATAAATCAATTATAAAATTAAATTGGCAAAACATTTACAGTGATACCACTGAATTCCACAATCAAAATTATCACATTTCAGCATCGGACGTCCATCATCTGGTTTTTATTTACGGTATTGGGACGAGTCAGAGAATAGAATAATATGGAGGCAACATGAGAACAAACTTCTCCCAAACCAGTTATATAAGTGCAGTGTGCACTTGATACACTTCCATCATTTAAAATTTTGATCCATACTTTAAATGGCTTTTCCGTAGTTTTCTGGGAGTGCCCAGCCTGAAACAAAGACATAATATTACCTAATTTTAATATTACTATATTTAAAAAAAGCAAATTACATGAATGTTTCAAAAATTATACAATAATTACTTATAAACATAAGGCAGCTGTCTAATATAAAATGATAATTTTTCCCAAATATTTTATAATTATTCGGAATGATTTAAAAGACAGATCTTAGGGGAAAATACAGAACACAGATTAGTGAAGTTAGGTTTTTGTAAATTAGCCCTAAATGTGTTCCAGTACTTATGTCATGAGGAAAGAATTTAAGTGGACAACACAAAATTGAAATTAGTACTTGGAAAAATCCAATTTATAAGCAAAATATTGTTTTTTGAAAATCTACTAAATATTCTTAAAAAATTACTTAAACTCCTGTTCTACACCTCAAAAATTAAGAATAAGGAAAGTTTTATTTAAAAAATCGGGGTTTTTTCTAGGTGTTTCCACTATTCCGAATTAATAACTACTAAATATATAAAGTTTGTGTAAAACATGTGTAAAATTTCAGGAAAGTTTAACCACAAGAGTTTTAAGGGTTATATTTCAAATATTATCAAATAACTTACCTTGCCAAGAACCAGGAAAGCTTCCACATTGATTTACTTTACAAAGATTGCAAGTGCGGCACCAGATTCATAATTTTTATAAGCCTGTAAGCTTTTGTATGCTTTCATTTGTTGTCCAGTGTAAAAGCTATTACTTCAAATTAAGTAATTTAATTGGGCAAATCATAATATTTAGAGTTATAGGGCTACTAACAGGGAATAAGGATCAACATAGTCTATTATTTTTAGTTTTTCGTCGTATCGGCACTTCCCATCACCATTTAAGGTACTACACACTACGAGACACATTTAAACTATTTTTTACAAAAAATTGCCAAAAAAAAGCACTTTTCCTTATCCGAAAGTTCGGCAAAACTATTGACTTTTTAAAGGTTAGGTTAGGACAGAACCGAAAGTAAGCAGTGTTGCCGCGGCTTGTTTTACAAATTCCGCTTTTTGTTACACAAAATTTCGCTATTTTCCGCTACGCTTATTAAAATGTTTGTTTCGTAAAAATAATATATAAAATAAACTAAACGGCGACCGGTGACGAGTTGAAAATATATGGTTATTTTTTAATTACCGGGCCCACGGCTGATTGTATTGAAATTTTGTATACTGGGTTTTTTTGGGGCGCTGATCACGAATCTGAAGTCAAGTTTTGTCGAATACTTTTAGTTTTTAAGTTATAACGCCCCACTTGGACGTAACCTCAAAACTGCACAAACTTTTCTAAAATTGCTCCTGCTTAAAACTGATTACAGCCAAAATGGAAGATTTGATGGAAATACACTTAATATTTTATAAGATAAATTTAATTTCACTTTCGTTTAACAAATATTTTTAAATAAAAAAAAGCACAACAAATACTTTCCAAAAATATTATTTTTACTTTTATAAATGTCAACAAAATTGTCTAGGGATTTTAGACAGTTTTATGTTGGTACGCCAGGGACCTGCGAAACAATTGAATGGCTTATTTTTTAAATTTAAATCGCGAAAAATAAAAATAACTTAAATTTAAAAACTAGGCCATTCAATTTTTTTCGCTGTCGCTGGCGTACCAACATAAAACTGTCTAAAATATCTAATAATTTTGTTGACATTTATAAAAGTAAAAAAAATATTTTTGTTGTTTTTTTTGTTAAAAATATTTGTTAAATGAAATGAAATTAAATTTACTTTATAAAATAATAAGTGTATTTTCATAGAATCTTCCATTTGGCTTAATCAGTTTTAAGAAGGAGGAATTTTAGGAAAGTTTGTGCAGTTTTAAGGTTAGGTCCGAGTGGGGCGTTATAACTTAAAAAATAAAATTGTCCGACAAAATTTGACTTCACCCCAACAAACCTAGTATACAAAATTTCAATAAAATCGGCCTTGGCCCGGTAAGTAAAAAATTGCCAAATATATAATAGACTAAATTAAATTACTTTATCAAAAAAGTATTTTAAATTTTGAATATTTAAAATCGTATTAGACACACTATTAGTAATAGGAACGTATTTAATGGGCCTTTAAAATATTTTTTGTTTTTTTGAACGCAATTTTAAAACTATTTTACCTTACAAAATATTTTTGCGCTATTTTATAAGCGCTAAGTCCGACCCTGAGCACGCGTAATCATGAATGAAAATTATGAATGACACCGCCCTCTGGCGGGGGAGGCTGGCCTAAGGGCGTGAATATTCAAAAACTGAAATCGTCTGCTCAACCGCTCAGAGTAGTACGTACATATGCTTCCCTACTAGTAAGCAAAAGAGACGGATATACTTCCCGATTCGGTATGATCCGTTACGAGCGGAGGAGAAATTTGACATAAGCACAAAATGTTGGTTTTTCGTGTTTTCGGTACTTTAGGTACCAAATATATCAACAAAAACAAAAGTTTAAGTGGTATTTTGGAATAAATCACATTTAAAGAGATTGGAAATTAGGTTCCGCTACTGAAATTTCTTATTTTGTGCGTCAGTCGTAAGAATCGCGCTGTTTTGTATTGACGATTGAATTGTACAAAATTCGTTGTTTTAGAATTATAAAAACCAACAATTTATGAATAAAACGGACGAAAAAAAATACCCGTACTTGGTCGTTAGTTCTTCCTTGAATACTCTTTCAAATCTCGGGTAAGTCCTCTTGTTTTTACTCAAGTGTTTGGTACCCAACTAGGAGATTGTTTTCATGTGTAAAATGTTACGTTTTTAAATATGGCCGCCAGTGGAAATGGAGCCTTAAGCAAGTGCTCCCTATAGTGATTTCTGTTTTGTGTGCCTGTGCATCTGCTGATATCGAAAGGATGTTTTCTACTTATGGACTTGTATATTCAGATATAAGAAACAGACTTGGCAGTGACAAAGCAGCTAAACTAGTATTTTTATTTAAGCATTTTAACACTTAGGTTTTTTATTCTTTTTTTGTTTAAATTAAATATTTTTTTGCTTTAATTTTTTTTTAAGTTTTATTTTTGTAATAACCAGATGTTCTTTTCGATTGATTATCATTATAATAAAATAATAAATAATACCACAAAAAAATGAGTTTTAGTTTTATTTGTTGTATGAACAAATACATTTTAAGTGTTTAAATTTTAAAACTTTTTTAAATTAATTATGATTTTTTTTTAAATCATACTAATTAAAATCATGATTTTAATAGTGACTGAACATTTAGAAATACATATCAAATTTAAACTAATGTGCCCGTACTTAAACAAAAAAATTAAAGCAGAAAACGCATTTAAACGATCACTACAAATTTAAGTATTTTGATAAACTATTACATATCGTCCCCTTTAAAGTGTTTTTTTCCTACTGTCCAGTCAACAAGTTTTGGTTTACTACCCATACTATACGCAGCTGCCAAACCATGGTTAAAGGATAAGTTTTTTGTAACCTGACTGTAGCCCTCACACTATCGTACCTCGATAAAATACTTATCCTAAAACCGTCCAATAGGTTTAAAAGTTTAAATAAAAAAGAAAAATATATTATTTGATTTTTTAATTCTCTGTTTTTTTTTACTTTTTGTCATATT
>JAHBCN010008253.1:0-39756 GCA_019359885.1 Listronotus oregonensis
TAGTATCCTCCGAAGTGTCAAAAAAGCACAAATTAAACTCCGATCCAGCGTCAAACGTCACTTCCGGCGTTATTTTATCAGGAGAGGGGGCTCCGCCTAGCGTTCCGCTTAGCGATTGGTCGATTTTAAAAACGTCCATGCTGAAGTGGGGCGCAAGAGGGCGCTGTTATTCGCGCACTAGAAGGCGGAAATTTTTATTTGGATTTGTGAAAATTTTATAAAAATAAGTCTAAAAGGTTTAAGACAGTATGTTACCGGTATTTAATATTTTTAAATATTATATTGTTTGTCATGTTTTTTTAATTTAATATTAAATACTTTTCTGCAAGTAGAAATAAAATACATATAGGCTAAAAGAAAAATGTCTTTTTTGATAGCCAATTAAAAAAAAAGTTAGTTGAAAAATCTACCTATTTTGAAGTCAAGGGTACGTTACATAATTTTGTATCAATATAATAATGTATAATAAATGTTAATTTACAAAAAGGGATATTAAAAAAATAATAAAATTATGTGCATTAATAATTGCAAAATTTTTTAGTTTTAAGAAACATGAATAACAATATTTTTGATAATATTAAATATTGATAATAACGACTTTATATTGGGTGATATAGATTTTGTGGTCATAATGCGTTTTCAATGGCCTACCCGTTAAATATAACTTAATCCTTATTGTTGCATGTAATAAGCTAACATATATGCTATTTATTTTAACAAACTTAATATAATAGTTTTAAAAAAATGCAAATATATAGTTCATTTACTTCGTACATCATTTATCTTTGCAGAATAAAAAATGTATATTTTACTGATAACTTTTAAAACAAACTTTAGACTGTAAATTTGTTTCCACATTTTGAAAGACTTCTTGTCTGAATTTTTTTTGGCTACAATGTAAGAAATGTTAAGTAAACACATCTGATCTAAATCATTTTTTATGATCAAATTTCTCATAAAGGATTTTTAAAGACATGACCTACAGTTTCTTGTAGAGTCCGAACCACACACAACCACACTTGGAATTTGTCCTATGGTCTCCCATCATCAGATTAGTAACCTTGCTCAATATTGTTTAACCTCGATGATCTGAGGAACTGTGTTTCAAGGCGGCAATAGCCGTTAGTAAACAAATATTTTTTAAGCTATCTTAAATAAATTGTAAAAAGAACAAATAAAATATAAAAACAATTATATAATATTATGTATATAAGTTTAGGCAGCAATAAAAAATATGTTTTTTTTTAATTTTTCCTAAATAAATTGTAAAAAATAAATATTAAAACAAAACATAATAATAAAATAGTTACGTTTATAGATTTAGGTCATAAGCCACTTAATAATAAGTGCTGGAATAAATAAAAAATGAAAGGTAGGTAATTTTTAAAACTGTCGCGTATTATATTCAAAATATTTCCAGGGAAACCTTAGTACAATCGTTTATTTAACATGAAATATAAAACGCAATTAGCTTTAAAATTGTCGGTCAAATGCCATTGTCGTTATACCATAATAATAGCAACTACCCTGTTTTTTATAAAGCTGGATTTTCATTATAATAATTGGAGTCTTTTACACTACGAGAATTTATTTCCACTTTTATTATATTTTCTGCCCGTTATATTACTAACTTATAGATTTATTAAAAAAAAATTGAACCAAGTGTGTAAAAAAGCACTTTTATGCCCGCTACTGAAAGTTAGGTGATGGCGTAAAAGTGCTTTATGGTAGAGGTGCAAATAATATTTTTTGTACGACTAAAATTAATAAGTTATCTGTAGTTATTTCTTCTTTATTTTTGTCAAGACTGGTATATTGGATCTCTTGCTGATGTTACTGTCAAGCTTAAGTTAAATTTATAATCTAAGCGGCAGAGTAAGTCTGCCTTCAGCTATTGCCAGACAGTCAAGACCAATTTATGAGATAGCTGATGCTGGAGGCGATTTATCGACGTAAAGACCCTGGAGGTTGGCGCTCCTCGACTGTGACCGAGGGTTACATTGAAGATTCCGTGAAAAAAAAATTAAATAGCCTTTATGGTACACCCTGTATGTTTAAAAGTAACACTAAGGCTTTAATAATTACTGTCCTGTAAGTCAAATTTATCCCACTGGCAAAAATAGCAGGTGATATAACCTTTTTGTCTGACAATTCATACAACACATTCTGTTTTTACCAGCATGATAAATTCGGCTAATGGGAGAATCATAATTTTGGCCGAAATAATTATTGCAAACAAAGATAGTTTATATATATATATATATATATATATATATATATATATATATATATATATATATATATATATATATATATATATATATATATATATATATATATATATATATATATATATATATATATATATATAAATAAAATATATATATATATATATATATATAACGATCATAAATTACGTTAAATTTGACAGCTGTCATTATGTTACTTACCATCATTTAGCTAATTATCAAAAAATTCATAAGACCTTTTTTGTTTACAGTGATATTTTACGTTATCGAGTGTGACTTTTAAATATACAAGGTGTGTCATAAAGTTTAAAATTCTGCAGGATTAAAACTTAAAATAGTACCAAAATCCGAGCATTTTTCCAAACATAAACATATTTTTTTTATTTATTAAATTTATTCGTAACAATATGTTATTAAAAATTACAGTAGCCAACAACCTTTTTACATAATTTACTCTATAATATCGTCGCTCCAAAATAATAAAAACAAAACGTAAACAAAGTCAGTTTTGAGATATTGGACATTTTAATATTAAAATTAGCGTATTTGGAATACCTTTATAGACCTGGAGCCGAGAGGGTTTTTGCATGTATCATAGGCCCCACGCCGAGGCTTTGGGGGCTGATAGACAACGTTATTCCCCACTTTGACTTCCCGGTATGGCATCTCTAAAGTGTAGCTTTTAGGAGGGGTGAATTTTCCAAAGTCCGCGGACCCAATATGCCATACCAATATGGCGTCACTTAAGGTCCGCCATACTGACCGAAAGGTGTAATTTTTCCACTATAGACATGGACCATAGGCCCCACGCTGTTGTTTCGGGATCGTTGTTAACAATGAACTGTAAAACAAAGAGTTCCCAAAAGTCATACCTCTGGGGCATCGCCAGAGAGTGGCCGCCATAATGGGGCAAACATGTCATTTAAGCAATGAGCGCCCCATTATGGCGGTCACCGATCTAGAAATGCTTTTGAAATCTTCTACAGTTTATTGTTAATCATTGTTCAAACAACAGCGTGGGGTTTATTATGTCCACAGTGAAAAAAATTAAAATTTCGGTCAGTATGGCGGACCTTAAGTGACGCCATATTGTAGGCATATTGAGTCCCGGACGGGAAATTCACCCCTTAAAGCACCCTTTAATGCCATCCAAAAGTAAAGATAACGTTGACTCAGCCCCAAAGCCAGTGAGCAAAACCCTTTCACGCTCCAGGTCTCCTAGTATAGAAATAAAAAGTATTGCATTTTATAAGTATTTACTGTTAGTAACAATGTACTAAAAACCGTTATTCTAAAAGTACTTTGTTTTGTTTTTACAAAAAGTATAATTTGTCTTACTCTTATACCAAAAAGACAACAGTGAAATATCTTCTTGTTTTATTTAAGATGACCCTATTGTACAGGGTGTCCAGTTTTCGTGTGTTTTCATATACCAGCCCCCTTACTATAAAATATAGAAAGATGGGGTTTGCGGCTTACTGTCCTATTTTTTATGAAGCTTTCATTGCCGCAAACGAAATTTTTTTTCCCCCCTTAGTTTCTGACATACAGTGTCAGGGTTTGTCATTTTTGACCGTCCCCTGTATCTCGATTATTTGGTAACTTTTCAATAAAGTGAAAATGGATTGTTATAGAGTTTTTACGTAGTATTCAGTGGCGTAGGTAGTTTTTTCAAAAAAGTTTTGTTTTTGAGTTACGACCCAAACTTATTTTTTTTTAAATGGGACACCCTATATATTATTTTTATCTTATTCCCCCTTTCACAGGCCTTTCAAAAATATATAATAGTCCATATTTACTTCTTTTAAAAGGAAAATTTTAACATTTTTTGTAAAATTTATCATTTTTCGTATAGAAGGCTATGCCCGCAAATCAAAACAAAATTAACAACGTTATTTTTATTATAACAACTCTATATTAATACATAATAACTAAGCAACATTAAAAGAAAATAACATATTATTTATTTTTATTTATTTAAATTAAAAAAATTGCTCGAATTGGGCTCCGTTGTGTTCCAAACACTTTCGACATATTTTTTTCCATTTTTCGCAATCCATTTAATAAAGTAATTGGCCTACCCTGCAAAAGCCTAAACGCTTGATGTGTAGCTTCTCGAAGTTGATCAATATTGTGGTATTGTCTCATATATATCTGATTTGTCATATACCCCCAAAAAAAAACCCAACACAGAAAGATCTGGGGATCTTGGGGGCCACCTGACAGGTCCATTCGTACCAATCCATTTATCTGGAAATGTTGTTTCTAAATATTCTCTCACTATTTGAGCATTGTGACTCGGAGCGCCATCTTGCTGGTAATAAATATTATTTAAATCGGCCAAAGGAACATCTCTAATATTTCCATTAGAAGCTAAAACATTTATTTCATTTTCTTCCTTGTTTTCCTTGTTGTAAAAATTAGGCCTTAGTTTTTAAGATCCGTGTTCAATGAGATTGGCTTTGATTTTATGAAATATTCTTTTATCAGGTTGATGTCTTTCCCGGATACCTACGAAATAATTAGATATGTAACAAAAACTAGATAATAATAATGATTAAAATTTTTATATTTATTATGAATATTAATGTTACATATCCCAATTTTTTTGTTAATGCTGAATATTAGCAATGTCAAAATCTATTCAAATCATCAGATATGCTCACATTATAATAAAAAAAAACATCCTATAATATATCATTGTTGAGAAGGCTACTTCTTAACCTATAGGTATATAATATACTATTAAACCTTACCGATTAAAATAAAGCTCCGAGGCTGCGTTGGCGTCTTCATTAGCTTGGATAAAACAAACATACATATCGTGTTTTTCATAATTCTCATATCTATTATTTTGTGCCATGTGGAACAGTTTTTTTAAAAATAATAAAGTAAACTCCCACATAACAAAAACCCAAATCAAACAAATAACAGTAATATTTGACAACAATAACAATCCATAATGGCGCATTTACAGAATTTTGTTTTGTCCCTGGCTATCCGTGATTGACCATCGGAAAATGATAAATTTTACAAAAAATGTTAAAATTTTCCTTTTTTAAAAGAAGTAAATATGGACTATTATATATTTTTTTAAAGGCCTGTGAACGGGGGAATAAGATAAAAAAATAATATATAGGGTGTCCCATTTAAAAAAAACATAAGTTTGGATCGTAACTCAAAAACAAAACTTTTAGAAAAAACTACCTACGCCACTGAATTCTACGTAAAAAACTCTATAACAATCCATTTTCACTTTATTGGAAAGTTACCAAATAATCGAGATACAGGGGACCGTCAAAAATGACAAATATTTAAAATCTCCCTGTTTATTAGAAACTAAGGGGGCTATAAAAATTTCGTTTGCGGCAATGAAAGTTTCATAAAAAAAAAGGACCCGTAAGCCGCAAACCCCCCTTTCTATCTTTTATAGTAAGGGAGCTGGTATATGAAAACACACGAAAACTGGACACCCTGTACATAAAACACCCTTATGTTTACAATTAAACTTTTTTTTATTGCTTTAGTATTTTAAAAAAATGGCTAAGGAAACCTAAAAATTATATTAAGATTTTATATTTTTATTTAAAAAAAAACACGATTTTTATTAAAGGAAAAATTTATTAAACATAATAAAAATATTTTAGACTAAGGGTTATTAAAAAAAGAAATATAGGCTTTATTACCAATGAATTTGTAAATAAAAATGCGAATTTCCTTTAGTTCTGAAAAATAACTATAAATAAACTCTTGCAAATCCTTAATTTTTAAAACAAACTTTTTATTGCTTTAAATTATGATTATCTAGATATTATCGACTAATGCTGTTCATTTTGTATGTGCGTTTATAAAGTTTTCTTTTTCTTCTAAATAATTTTTGGTTTTTCATTAAAAGCCTGCTGGATGTTTATTTAGTTCCTTTTTTATTTTTATTTCTTTAAAAACAATATTTTAATACATTTTATACAGTATATAACATCCAAGCAACTTAAAAATTAAGACAACTTAAATAAAGTTGTTGGTGTAATAGGAAAAAAAATTAAAATGTCTTTGTATAATTCTCTGGAGGATAAAAATTTGTCAAGTCCCTTTTAAAGATATTTAAACCTAAGTTAGAGTTATTATTAGGGCCCGGATTTAGGAACGAGCTCGTTCCCTATACGTTTTATGTCTGGTAAATTCATTGGCGTGCGTTTTAAAAGGATATATTAGATATAAATAAATTTAAAAAATTGAAAAAAAAACATAACAGACGTGTTTTACAATTTTTTTGCATTACATGATATAACTAACATCTTTTCAAAGTTAGTTTCGGTAAAAATTGGTTCTTTTATAATTTAAAATATATCTAAGTCTAAAAAAGCTCCTTTCGACATCACAGCTTGTAACTGGAGTAAGTAAATCAAAAATTATTTTACAGGTCACTTCTTTTAATTTGTAGTGCCTCAAAAATACGTTTAACATTCAAAAATCCTTTATTTCGCTCCAAGATTTTTTGTACATGCAATTTTTTAATTTTACAATTTTTATTGTGAACAGATTTAACTTGTCTATAGTAATTTGAAATACATGAAATGAAGGCACTAGGTGGGCTTTTTGTTTTTATAACTATTCAATCACACCCGAAAGATACCCAAAAATTTTTTTTCAAAAATAAATTTTAAATCAGATTCAACTTTTGGGTGCATTTATGACCTCTTTACTTTTTTCACACTTAAAAATTATCTGGTAAACTGCCAATAACATTTTTACCACATTGTAATTTATATGGTAATATGTTAACGGCTGATAATATTCCTCCTTGAAATACAGTTGTGGGGGTAATGCGCCCTAAACATATCTTTAAATTTTGTAAACGCGCAGGTGATTTAAAAAAACATTTTTTTATCTCGATAACTAAAGTATCAAAATGGATAAAAGTTACGTACGTTACGTTTATGCAGTTAATTCGTCTGGTACTTTTCTGTGGTAGTATTTTCAAAAATGTCCTGTGGACCGATAATTATAATTTATTTTATGAAGAAGAATATCAGCTGCAATAAAATCTTTCAAAATCCGCAGAAGTCTGCGTTTGATACATAATGTTCTCGTTCTGTAGATTTGGATGCCCCCGAAAAACTTTGCATATTTTCTAAATGTTGTGGACCTTTAAAATATCGCTCAATTTAATATGGTTTTGTACAAATAAATTCAGAATTACAAATTCTGCACCAAACTGCAATTGCACCATTTTCTTAAGCCATATTGCATAAGCCTGATTTGAAAACCAAGCGTAGGTCAATACGGATGTCTCTCTCACAAAACCTTAAACTTATTTTGAATTGGGGCGCCAAAAATCTTGTAGAGTTTAATGCCTTCAAAACACAGGCAGGTACGCTGTCGCGAAAAAAGTCTATCAATGCTCATCCGTTACATATGAGCGACAAAGTTTTGCAGAACAAAGAGTCATTACATCCATAGATTCAGCAGCCTCAAAAAAGCTTGGATTCCTCGTTCGAGCCAGAAAGTATTTCTAATCTTCCAATTTGTATTCTCTGTATGTATCCCAAGTATCCTTTAAAATATTGTTTTTATGTCGGTGGAATGGCGTCTCCTACAACTCATTCAGAGAAGAGCTGTTCGTTCATCTTGTAAATAATCTCACGCTCACAGAAGCTTCGTCCTCTTGCCCACCGACGAGCTGTGGGGATCTGTCCTCCTTTAGGTATTTTTTACGGCTTTTTTTTGGGGTTTCAGTATAATACCCCCTCTGGCAGCTCCCAACGGGGCAACTTTTATGCATCCTTTTACAGTTTAACTAGAGAGGCCCTGAACTTCCTGCTTTCGTAGTTCCCTTTAAACCCTAGAGTGTCCAGACTATGGAAACTGCTACCCCCAAAGGTTTTCCGTTTTCTTCCAGTCTCCAAATATTGAAGTCCCGTGTGAACAAATTCCCTCTCCCACACTTGTATCCACGGGATGTTAGTGCTTGGGCCACTGCATTCGTGGACTGTTCAAAATAAAACACACCTCTTTCACTTTCAAATAAAAAAAATAGAAAGGAAAGGGGCCACTCCAACTTCATTTTTTTTTCTTTGACCCCTTTTTATTTGCCTGTTAGCGACTTACACTTGTTTAAATTAACAAAAATTTTTTTGGCACAAATATAATATGATTTACCCTGATTTACCCTATGTAACGGAACTGGTTTCTATGAGTTTACAACAAATCTGCCGGAAGTTTTCGTACTGGGTTGGGGGTTGCATTACCACCAACAAAACTATGTTTGTGGGGTTAATTGCATAAATATGAACCCCAATAGAGGTGCAATCAAATATTTGTAAATTTATATAGACAAAGGTCTATTTTTAAATTTTTAAATTTTTTTTATATAATTTATATAAGCATTATAAAATATCATAGTTTAATTCTTTTGTTGTTGCAAAAACTCTTCCTAATTTTTTTCTATTGCCCCGTCTTTTTTTTATTATTCTACAAAAATCACACCGAATAAAAATATCAAAATAAAAACCATAAATGCCAAAGGAAGTTAAATAATTTATTGCATTTTTTTTTTTGGTATATTCTATATCATTTTAAGCTCGAAATTGTATTGGTTCTTTGTCGATGTCCGGTCCCTAGTTATTATATTAAGACAAACCCTTTATGAGGGTAACAAATAGCTATTCATGTTTTCCAAGTATATTATCAAAAAGAACGCGAAAAAACCTTATCAGTATATCGAAAAAAGCAAAAATTAAAAATTTTAAGTTTTCTTACTATTATTCTGAAGCGACGATATATCGATGTTTGCTTGCCCTACTTTTCTCTAATAGGGTATGTTGATGTTGACTGCACTAACTATTAATATCACATTTTTTCTGCCTTTTTACTTATTGATTATCGAATATTTAATAGGGTTTGTCATTGGACGTTTAATATTTTATGTCGTGTCGCCGGATTCAAAATGGATTTCGATTATTTCTTCGCCAAGCTATAAATTCATTTTAACCATTTAAACTATACAATAAAGAATAATCCGTTAACAATTTATTTTATGTCAAAGCATAACGTTTAAAAAACTTTAATTTGGATTTATTATACAGGATGTCGCAAAGCCAATAGGACACTGAATTATACTGATTGTCGAAAAGTTTTTATATACAGTGTGTCCCAGAATATGTGGGCCATCTCTCGGAATCTGATAGAAAAATTAAAAATATTATAACAAGTTCTCATAATTTTTTCCTACGACCCTCCCCTACAGAGATACAGGTACAAAACGGACGCCCCTGGAAATCGTTTTTTAATAACTTTTAAAATACTAGTACAATAAAAATTATCCTTATTACATAGTACATGTATGCCAAATTTCATTAAAATATCTAAAGTGGTATTACAGATATTAATAATAAATGGTTTATTTTTGAAAATTTTACAACCCTATATCTCAAAAGTTAAGACGTTTAGGACATACGTTCAAATGAAGTGTTCTTTTTAAAATGGACCCAAAAATTGCCTTCTTAAATATTGACGTTCAATTAGAAAACAACCTGTATAATGTAAAAAACTTTACAAATTATAATATTTTATTTCTCGTATACAGTTGAATTTATCGATGTCAATCAAGAATACCATTTTTTTTAGTTTAAGGTTAAAGCTATTCAAAAATAATGTTGTTGAGCCTTTATCATACAGGTGTAAAAAAATTGCTGTTATTGTGTCAGAGCTAGTCCGTCCCTGGCAAACTAAATAAGCCAAATATAATGTAATGGGTTTATTTTAAGAAGACTTATCCAGTAACCTTCATTTTGAAAAGAAAAAATACGCCTAGTATTATAAAAGTTATTAAAAAAAAATAAATTTAGGGGCGTCCGTTATGTATTCTACCTGTAATTCGGTAGGTAAGAGTCGTAGAAAAAAAGTTTATGAGAAGTTGTCATGATTTTTAAGGTTTTCTATTAGAATCTTATAGAGATTGCCCACATATTCTGGGACACCTTGTTTATATTTTAATTCAACTGTATATATATATATACATATATATATATATATATATATATATATATATATATATATATATATATATATATATATATATATATATATATATATATATATATATATATATATATATATATATATATATATATATATATATATATATACCGGGTGTTTCTCAAGAGTGGTTCCCCTATAGCTTTTTATTTTTCAAGATGGGAAAATGAAATTTGGCGTGCAGATATATGACCTGAAAATGCATTTAATGACGTATTCAATTGTTTCTGATGATTTCCGGAAATGACCACAACTTTTGAATTTTAAATGGAACACCCTGTATTTTTTTCACCTATTTGATAGAAAATGACATTCTAAATACAATGACACCCCATATGTTAATTTTTGACATTTTATTTTAAAAATGTTTAATTTTTTAAAATTCAATCTAGAGTGCCATGACGTCGTTAAAACAACCAATTTTAAGTCAGGGAGGCGTAAAAAATAGTTTTTATTACCTGACGTATTTTTTGTCTTTTTCAGAAAGGTAAGAAGATTCCAAAATTGTATTTCTAGACGTAACTCAATTTTTTCAAATGGAACGATGGTGGCTCGTTTGTATATTTAAAAAGAGCATTTCTTTCTGAAAAATTTCAGACTCCACACTTGATATTTTAAGTTAAATCAACACTAAAAAAGCAAAAAAATAGGCATAGTAGTTGTTGCTTATAAAATTATTAAAACATCCGGGCCGTGGCATTCGATTAAAAGAGTCACATGCATTTCGGCAATTTTGTCAGGTAAACCTGGAAATAAATAAAAACGTTGATGTTTAACAGTGATGTTACATATATTTAATTATTAAAAAGCGAGTTAGTTACTTAAAAATTTTTTGCCGTGTTTTTTATTTTTAAATTTTAAAAACTTATAAGTATAATAAATTTTTTAATAATAAAATAATAATAATAAAATAAATACTATTTTCAAGCAACAATTACTATGCCTATTTTTTTGCTTTTTTAGAGTTGATTTAACTTAAAATATCCGAGTGTGGGGATCAAATTATTCAGAAAGAAATGCTCTGAAAATACGTCAGATAATAAAAACTATTTTTCCCGCCTCCCTGACTTTTGGTTGTTTTAAGGGACGTCATGGCACTCTAGTTTAAATTTTTAAAAAATTAAATTTTTTTTAAGTAAAATGTCAAAAGCTGACAAAAGGGATTTTATTTGAAAGAATTTTCATTTTCTATCAAAGGTGAAAAATACTGAATTTAAAATTCAAAAGTTGAACTTTTCCCGGGTTTAAAAATTTGTCGAAACAATTTTGGCCCGTCTTTAAATTTTTTAAGGTAAATTTCTAACGTCAAATTTGTTTTTCCCCATCTTGAAAAAAAAAAAAAGGATATAGGGGAACCCATGGCACCATTATATATATATATATATATATATATATATATATATATATATATATATATATATATATATATTTTATATATATATATATATATATATATATTATATAAATATTATCATATTAGTAAAATCTGTAGAAATGGCTTTTCCAGGACCCAGATAAAAGCAATAAAACGGCAGCAACAAATTGCAATACCTATGATCCCAAAATAATGTCTCCTAAGGTAATTGTGTATACAGGGTGTCCCGTAATTAATTGGACATAGGTTAATGTAGGATACCTGACATGAAAATAAAGCGTTTAAGCTCAATATCGCTTAGCAAAATGTTATTGGTTTTCGTTCTACAGGGTGTTAAAACTAATTTTCAAACATTTATTGAAATATCTCAGGGAAACCACTGGGCAGTTAAGGTAAAATTTGGTGAACTCTTATTATTTGGGATGAGGAACACGAATATGATATCTATTTGGCCTACCACTAGATGGCGCCACATACAATAACATTGAGTGATTAAAATGATCATAAACTTTTTGACCTTCCTGTACGCACATTTGCGAGTGTAAATAATAAAACATCATTTAATTTTAGTCAAAAAAGGTATACTACTTTGATCTCCAAAAAGTAGACCGTTTTCGAAATAAACGCATTTTTTTATTAAGTTGGGCATGAACAAATTATTATCCGAGATGTGCAAAGTAGGCTTTGCCTAGGATGAAAACATTATAACTACGACCTGTCAAGGTAAAGTATTAATAAGTAAGTCTTTAATTTGGCTATAATTCGTGTTCTTGTTGTGTTATTTTCGTTTAAAAATGCCACGTCACAATGATATTTCTAATGCTCAGATGCGGGATATGGTATGTGTGTATGCCCAAGAAAATGTTTGTAGTCGAAGAGCAGCGCGGCGTTATTTAGATCTGTATCCGAAAAGAAGGCAGCCAAATCATCAAACATTTAAAGCATTGTACGATAGATTAGGCGAAACGGGCTCATTTCGTTCAAAAAACGTAAATGCGGGAAGACCAAGGGTAATTGGAGCGGATATGGAAGATGAAATTTTGGTTCGTGTTATCGAAAATCCTGAATTCTGAAGAAAAACTGTATCCGTATCACTTCACTCCAGTTCAGAATCTTTTTCCTCAAGACTTTCCTGCAAGACTCCAGGTCAGTCAATTTTTCAAAGAGCGCCAATTGAATGATCCATTTTTTTGTAATAACATTTTATTTACGGATGAAGCCACATTCACAAGAAGAGGTGTTTTTAATTGGCGTAATAATCATATCTATTCGATGGAAAATCCCCATGCTTTCCAAGAACACCATTTTCAACATGAGTTTTCAATAAATATTTGGTGAGTATCTTTGGGGATTATATTGTGGGACCGTTTGAATTGTCAGCTAAGTTGATGGAGAACGTTATCTGAGGAATGATCTACCCATTCTTCTAGAAGATGTGCCCCTAAATTTAAGACCTGACAGTTGGTATATGCACGATGGTGCACCGGTACATTATTCACTACAAGTCAGAAATTACTTGGACGATGTTTATTCTCATAAATGGATTGGTAAAGGTAGTGAATATCCGTGGCCTGCGCGTGGTCCCGATCTTAACCCCTTAGATTTTTATTTCTGGGGCTACTTGAAAAAATCACTTGTGTATAAAAATAAAATAAATAACCGTCAGAAATTGTGGCAAAAGATTGTGGAAGGAGTCAATACCATCAGGGCCCAAGAAGAATCAATATTTGGAGTCAGGAAAAATTTAAATAAAAGAATTATACAATGTGTCCTAGTGGATAGTAAACATTTTGAACATTTATTATAATCAATAGCTTTTCTAACTTTATCGTTGTTAATTAAATTTTAGATTATGTGTTCATGCGGAACCTAATAAAAAAGGCGTTTATTTCGAAAACGGTCTACCTTTTGGAGATCAAAGTAGTATACCTTTTTTGACTAAAATTAAATGCTGTTTTATTATTTTCACTCGCAAATGTGAGTACAGGGAGGTCAAAAAAGTTATGACCATTTTAATCACTCAATGTTGTTGTATGTGGCGCCATCTAGTGGTAATGGCAAAATAGATATCATATTCGTGTTCCTCATCCCAAATAATAAGAGTACCAAATTTCACTTTAATCTGCCCAGTGGATTCCGAGATATTTCAATAAATGTTCGGTAAAAAATTAGTTTTAACACCCTGTAGAACGAAAACCAATAACATTTTGCTAAGCGATATTGAGCTCAAACGCTTTATTTTCATGTCAGGTATCCTACATTAACCTATGTCCAATTAATTACGGGACACCCTGTATAAATAATTAGTTGAGATTAATAAATGATTTTTTCTATTGATAAACTTAATAAAGATTGATTGAAAACTTTCTTAACACAAAAAAACTAGTGATGTAACGAATGTCATTTTTTGAACATTCGCAAATGCGAATATTTGCAACAGAGTATTCAGTTTGTGTTTAAATTTCATAGAAGAATTTGTTTTTGTTTGTTTACATTGCATTATAATTTTTTTGTCTTATAAGTTCTTATGAAAATTTAATTATTAAGCTTTATTGTCCAAAGGAAAGTAAATAAATAAATAATACCCAATGATGAAGTGAAGACTGATAATGTGATTACGAGGTTAAGTTACTTTTTCTTTTAATAAGAAAAAAGAAATGGATTTTAATTTTATTAACCAACTATTATCTTAGAATTGTCTTTTTTTCTAATATTTATAATCGCAAAACATTTGCAGAAATTTTGCGAATGCGAATATGCAAAAATATGCGAATATTCGCGAATGCGAATATCCGTTACATCACTAATATAAACACATAAGAATCTATTACCATATTTAACTTTAGAAAAAAGAAACAATTTTTCATTCTTCAGAAAAGGCTTATATAATTT
The DNA here is from genome assembly GCA_019359885.1 of Listronotus oregonensis. Taxonomy (NCBI): domain Eukaryota; kingdom Metazoa; phylum Arthropoda; class Insecta; order Coleoptera; family Curculionidae; genus Listronotus; species Listronotus oregonensis. Next base: position 14,554 of record JAHBCN010008253.1, read on the forward strand.
GGAAACTAACATTTAAAGAAAATCTATATAATAAATACTTAAATTTTAGCCAAAATAATTTAATTTTTTAAGGTTGTAAAAATTATCTTTAATAGAATAAAAATAATTTTTCCCAATCAAAATAATGATAAAAAAACAATTTAGAAATTTTATCTTAAAATATTTCTAAAATTAATTTTATCAACTGTTGCATTTGTACTGTAAAAACACAAAACACTATTGGATCCTAAATTAAAAAAAAACACAACCCTTTAACTTTAACGAAAAACAACGGTGTCATTTATAAAATAATTTGTAGTTGTAATACATTTTTATAGGGGAAACTTCTAGACCACTAGAGAACCGCCTAAAAGAACATCAAACACAGGATGCCACAAATCATAAATATATGGAACAATTTTACACATACGAAAATTATTCGTAAAATTATTGCCTTAATTGTGCCGAAAATTTACACAATAATTATTATGTATATTACACATTCAATATTTCTTACCAGAATTTTAGTAATAAAAATATTAAACATGCAATATATTTTCAAGAATTTCCAAAAAAATTTGGATAAAATGTTTTAAATAATGTTAAATTCACATTTTAAAAATCATGTTATATCTTGAAAATGGTAATAACCACTTGTTACCGAAGCGTTAATAACTTTGTCTGATTTTAAAAGATTTTTCTTTTTTAGAGGTGATCTGCAAGTTTGCAAAGGTTAATGGATTTTGTGCACTCTGCACTCTGTTTGTATACGGGACCTGGGACCTGGACTGCAGCGATCTCTTCCTGCATGTCTGTCGAATAGATCAAAGAAAATTTTGTTTCTCCTGGTATTTTATGAGGGTTTTCAAGAAATAAAGAAAAAAGAGGACGAATTAAAAAAAAACGTAATATATACAAAGATATTTTTTTTAATTTTAAATTGTAGACCAGCTGATGAAAGTGTTTATTTCTAATAGTTAATCAGCCAACCATTGTACTCACGTACGGCATTGTTCTTGCGTGTGATTTTTTATAGATTAATGTAGTTCTTCCTTATTTAATTGTTGAGATAATGGACTGCTTGTTTCTCCATGAATTTTTTATAATATATGTTTCTTATGTTTTAATCTCCTTTTGATGCAATTTAGTAATCAGATTTTGCTTAAAAAATCTTCTTTAATTATGCACGACAAGTTTTAGACTTTAGTAATTGTTGATTGCTTTTTTGTTCGTATTTTTCAAAGTAAGTGTTTTTTTTAAGTTATTACTTCGCCCCTATCCAATTATTTTTAGTCATTAAAGTTACCCCAATTTTTTCGTCCTTAATTTCCATTAAATTTTTTCAAGAAAAGGCCGATTTCTACCAAGGGGCTTTAACTAGAAGTTTTTCACCACGGGTAAAAAAGTTTCTACTTTTAAGATTTACACCTAGTCAGAGTTTTTCTATGGTAACGCTTTTGTAATTCATGTTGTGATATAAGTCAGATTCTCAATCAATAGTATATGGTTTCACCGACCCAACAATAGCTGTTGTAACCACGTTTGATGTGATCGTCTAGAGAATCTTGTTGCAAATTTTTAAACAAAATTAGAATTAATAGTATTGTTGGAAATTACCAATAAGGTTTATCACATTGTTTATTAAAAGATACGCAAACACCAAAAAAAATTAATACATTTCAAAAAAAAGCAAAAATCTTTGCCGAATTTTTTTTTAAATGTCAACAATCTTGAATATTTGAAAGTTAAGGTCAAAAGTAAAGGTACTTTACTTTGGAGCAAAAAACACACTTTTTGACAAACCTTGTATTCGACTGATAAATTTTGACATCTGATGGTTGCATTTAAGGTTTGGAACCCTGCAGAACTTTTTATAAAAATGACTTTTTTTCGTAAACTTAAAAATAAAAAAGTTTTTTATGTGCCTCCAACTTACGTATATTTACTTTACAAGGATTTCTTGGGAGTTTTGGTTTAAATTTATTTTCAAATTAAAGGATGTTTTTAATTTTTTATATTAGTTTATTTTATATTATAAACGTTTTGACAAACAGCCTTCATCAGTGTCGTTGTATATTGTCTAAAAATAATATGGCAGTAGTTACATTATTATGGTCTTTTTTGTTAAATAAGGTGACATTACAAGTTTTCTTTATAAAATATTTAAAAGCTCAAACAAAATATTCATAAACATAATATATACAAATATTTTAAATTGTTAGGACATGCACGATTAAAAATCTCTTATTTATACTGAAACCGCAGATAGAAGCTCCTTCTGTATCTTAAAGTAAGATAAGAGTTTAAAACATTGTTTAAATCTTTGTATATATGTTTATGTATACATTTTGTTTTGAGTTTTGAATATTTTTGATTTGGACAGATTTGCTTTTAAGGTATTCCAAAACAAATATTTTTTATTGTAAACGTAATGTCACCTTATATAAAAATAAAAAATGTTTTAACTGCTGCTATATTATTTTTAAACAATACACAAACGACACTAATAAAAGATGCTTTCCGAATATTAATAAGACTAATATAAAAAATTAAAATATACTTTAATTTACAAAATAAATTTAAAGCAAAACTCCTCAGAAATTCTTGCAAAGAATTATATATAAGATTTACTGTTAATTTACTGCATAATATATTACATTTTGCATATTTCTTTCAAAAACTAACTTGTTTTTTCTGATAAGTGAATAAAAGCTGAATATAGAGGAACTTTTTTAAAATTTTAAATTTTACACAAAGCTGCTAGAATTATTTAAGTTAAAAGGGAGTTTAACAAAAAATATTTTTAAAACCTATTCAAAAGTATTAAAATTACCACCTAGTTATTTGCAACTAGACAATGTAGCAAATGTGAGAATTCGCATTAATTCATTTTCTCTGGATCGTCACTGACCTTAACGTAAATTACGTATCCAAAAAAAAGTGTGGCCTCATAGTCACAAAATCTTTCATATCACCCAATACTTAAATCGAAACTATCCCATAACCGTTCAAATCACAAAACAAAATACCTTATCTCCTTAAATTTTCTTTCTTAGTCTTATCCAACTTATCCCCATAACTATCCCTCTAACTAAACCAAGTGTCATTACACAATTATACTAAATTATTATACTAAATTAATATTAAAACTCTCGCGAACCCCCCGAAACCGACCTTTTGTTAACCTGTGTCGTAACAACCCCGTCTAGTACGTCTTTCACGTTTTGCCGCAAATCGGATCTAGGACGCATGACGTCGTTAATCAGCGTCGGAGACGTCGGCGGCGACCTGGACCTCGACGCCCGCCACGTTCAAGGACTGAACCTCTTCGAAGACGATGTCCAAGAACTACGACGAGCCGCATGGTCTGACCCGCATGCTGCTGTAACTCTACGACGACGGCGTTGTGTAATCCTGCTACTACTGCTGTACGGTGTCGATCCTCTTAGGTAGGCAGGAGAGAGAGGGAGAGGAAAACGGTTCAAAGACCCCGGCCGAGAGTGCTGTACAAGTCGGAAGACAAGGCAAGAAATGATGGGCCTAAAGATGAGCTTTGAAGATGGCTTTCAAGCATATAATGATGTTGTAGCGCTATAGGAAACGTAGTCTATGTGTTTTGATTTACAAGGTTCATCACATGAAAATAGAATTTAGCTAAAACTAATAGGAAGTTTAGGTTTTAAGATTTTTTTTCAGAAAACTTTTTTTGTTGAAAGTAATAAATGTACACTTATTTTTATATTAAAATGGAAAATTTAAGTTCTAATGTTAGCGGTTTTTCGGTGGGTATATATACAGGGAGTTTTCTAATTGAATGTCAATATTTAAGGGATTAATTTTCGGGTCCATTTTAAGAAGAAAACGTTAAATGAACGTAACTCCCAAACATCTTAACGTTTAAGAAATAGGGTGGTAAAATTCTCAAAAATAAATCATTTATTATTAATATCAGTAATACCACTCTAGATATTTTAATGAAATTTGGCATAAATGTATTATGATCAAAAGGCATTTTTTAGTGTACTACACTTTTTTAAATTTCCACCAGTGACGATTGTACAGAATTTGACCTGCCTATTTTGGCGGACATTGATGGTACGCCACTGATTGCTCTTAAAATAAAAAATTATTTTTAATATCCCCAATCCTTTCTAAGCAAAGTTGATTTTTTGATTTTTTTTAATCCGACAATATCACCATGCACAGAAACGGTTTTTATTTTTTTAAGAGAAAACCGTGCATCAGATTTGAAAAAAACAGGGAAAATTTAAATTTGCTGATATTATTAAAAATATTTTTATTTTAAAAAAATCAGTGGGCTACCATCAATGTCTGCAAAATAGGGTAATTAAATTAAAAAATGGTGATAAAAAAAAATCCTACCATTATGTTACCCAAATTTATTAAAATATCTAAAATTTATTACAAATATAGTAATAAATATTTTTTTAAAAAATTTACACCCTGTATATCAAAAGAAGACGTTTAGGACAAGTTAAAGAATTTTCCCCTATAAAAATGACCCAAAAATAAATCCTTAAATATTCACATTCAGTAAGAAAACACCCTGAATAATACATTTACATACATACATATACAGGGTGTCCCAGAAGTAATGGGACACAGAGCAACAGCAGTTTCCTTAGGTCAAAATAATGCAATTTAGGTAAACTTGCCCTATCCCAAAGATTATATTAACTAAGATACAGGGTGTCAAACTTATAATTTTTTTTGGTTTTTTATAGTTATTTTTAACTAAATGACATAGCTAAAAATTGGGGGTTTTTTGGGGCATTTGTTTTAGAAGGCTTAACCTTTTAAGCTAACTATATTGACCTTTTTTAAAAAAAAATAGGAAACTGCGAGATAAACCCACTTTGGACTCAATTTTCATGAAAGGGGGATTGGGATTTTTTAAAGTTTAAAAGTAAGGTTTCAACATTGATTAAATCTTCAGGGAACAAAAATCCCTTAACCCCTAAAACCCCCTTAAAAGTCCCAAAACCCCAGTGATTTTTGGCTATTGGGGGGTTAAAAGCGTTTGGGGGTTTTATCTTAAGATTTTTGATGGCCCGTGTTACTTTACTCAAAGTTTAAACCAGCTCATTCTGGAAAATTAGTGTCTAAAGTCTATCTACAGTTGTTATTTCTAATATATATATATATATATATATATATATATATATATATATATATATATATATATATATATATATATTATATATATATATATATAACTATAGATTTGGGAAACTCATGTACTCTAACTGCTTGCAGCCTGACGTTTCGATGGCCTCTCATCCATCTTCTTCGGAAGTTTACTCGGTGTTGTCTGGTTGTCGACTTCAGTCAACAAGATTGCGGCGATCGATTTCTGGAAAAGTAGGCTTTGGAAAATTTTGAAAATTTGCAGGTAATCTAATGTCTATGGGAACAACTTCGCTAAAATATCTTTAAGTTTATGACACTTCCGGGTTTTACACGAAAGTAGGTGTCAACTTGTTTATTTTAAATAAAACAGTCTATATATTATTTTATTGTTGGATTTTACACAAGATTTGAGGCTGATTTTATGTATTATGTCTTATACCTAAGTCTAAGTGTTTATGATATATTTCCCAAAGTAATTACTATTTTTTGCTATAAGAAAACCGTTATTATTGGTTCTAAGACATATTTATTGTTGAAAAGGACCTATTAAAAAAAAATTCTTTCAATATTTTAATAACATATATACAGGGGGAAAATGAAAATCGAGAAAACTGCCAAAATATTTTTTGTTTAATTTTATATATTTTTTTCCTGTTCGCCAAAAATGTTTAGTTTTTGGTATATTACTAGTGTAACATTTTTGGCAATTGCTGATTTAAAATTTAATTATACTTCTATTTGGCTAGGACATTTTAAAAATCTTAGTTGTCTATGATGAAATTTCTATAGCGATTGTTTTTAAACACCATCATAGCCAACTTTAAGTATTATTGAATTGCGATAAAAATAATAAACTGAAAATATATTAATAACTAAAAATTTTCGATATAGACAATCTCATACAAACTAGCTCTTATTTTCAATGCTAAATAAGGTAAAATTATGAAATTTAGGCAGTTTCTAACACGCGTGTGTAAGTTAATGTTTATTGTTTAGGTAGAATTACTTTTAACGGAACATTTTTTAAATCTAAATGTTTAATACTTATATAATTCGTTTGTTACGCCTATGTACTAGAACGAAAATAAAAGCGAAACGATGAGTTTTAAGAGATTTTTTCAAGATAATAGAGTTGAAGTGTGTAAAGAAGAGTCTAAGAACATAATAGGTTTCGCCAAGTGTATTTGCGGTGTCTTGTTGTTTTTTGCACCTTTGCTTGCTTGATGATTAAATAAAGTCTTTATTGTGTCATAAAATGGGAATTCTATTCTCCTCGACCACCATTTGTATTTTGTTAAAATGATTACTATACCGAGTGACTGGAAAGTTACGATATACCGAACGTCGCAGATTTGTCTCTAAGAAAGCAGTATCTTCTTAGAATTTGGTATGAAACGGAAGATTGGTTTAATTAATTCTAATACAGAAGAACTTCGATAAGTCACACCTCGGCAACAAAAAAAAATGTGTTGCCTTCCCTTCAAAGCAAAAAACCTCCGTTACTTAAAGTTCATAACCTCTCTAACTTAAACAAAGAATTTTACCATTGGCCCTTGATAACTTAAAGTATTTATCAGTGACTAATCGTTAAGAAGGTATACAATCAAAAGGTTTTTTCGAGACTTTATTGCTTTGAACTTCAGTCTTTTACTAAAATAGCTTGTTAATAAACGTATAAAATTTAAAGAAAATTTAAGCTTAGTATTTAACCTGTTAAATAAAAAATAAGTTACTATAATTCCCTCTGCATCAAAAATGTATACTTCATTTAAGGAACCCGCAATTTTCTTACGGAAAATGAGTTTTGGCCAATTGTTTTCAAATTTTGCATAGTGGTGGTTCTCTATACGTTGATCAAAACTCTCTAAGGCACAATACCCGAAAACTCTTCCAACCTCCCTAAAATCACCCTCCAAGGTCACTGGGGGTTTGGGGACCTTTGTGGGTGATAGTGATGAGCGAGACCGGTCTTGGTCTTGGTCTTGCAGCAAGACCAAGACCGAGACCAAGACCAAGACCGCCTTCTCGCTTGCAAGACCAAGACCAAGATCGGGGTATGCAAGACCAAGACCAAGACCAAGACCGAGGGTGCAAGACTACGCAAGACCAAGACCGACCTGCAAGACTCTTGCACTTTTGTCACTTTTTTTTAAATTATAATATTCAATTTTTATATTCAATATACAGAGGTATTTCATACAGACATGACAAAACATGTGTCGAGGACTGCCTAAAAAGGCGATTATTTTATGAGTAACAGGTTTTTTTAATAAAATAATAAATAAATCGATCACTTCGTTATTTAATAAAATTATCTAAAATCGATAACTAGTAGATTCAGTAACATGTTTCAAAAATAATAAGATTGTGACTCAATGGTGCGATAAAGCTTGATATCTCCAAAACCGTTTACGACAGAGAAAAACTAAGAGTACAAAAGTTATAGAAGATGAAAATTACTTACCTATTCCTAACGTTTTTTTTTAATTAGGTATCTAGTGATGCCACTTACTGGATCAAAAATTTCCAAAATCCAGGACAACATTATTTTTGTGCCACACTGTAAGAAGTGGCATCATTAGATTGCTCCTTTAAACTAAGATATAAATGTAAAAGTGATGGTTTAATAAAAAATATATTTGTCATGTCATATAGGAATACTTTTTATATAAATGAATTTTAAATTTCACATCCGGTTTAGACGGAAAAGTCAAAACAAAGCCAAAAGTATAATAATGACGTCATTTTTGTCAAAACCGTAAAATAATATATAAAAAACCATCTACGTCGACATTGTACCTATATGACAGTTTAAGAATTTCCAGCATAATATACAGGGAAGCACTTTTTTAATGAATTTTTGCTATAATTTTTCTATTTTAGGTTAAAAGCTAAAAATAAGGAAGTTTTCTTGAGTGGTAGTGGATTTTTTTGAAAATTCTGAAATAGAAAATAATTTTACATTTTACGCCTTTTTTTCTATAATTTTTGTATATTCAGTTTTTTACCATTATGAACGGTTTCGGATATATCGATCTTTGTCGCACTATCGAGCCACCTTGCATATGCAGAATGTTTATAAAGTATTTGTACAAACTTTGTACGGCAAATGTTTGACTAATTTGAACATAGAAAGTTTATTTGAACTGAAAAGCTTTCTAAAAACCCTTTTTTTTTAATTAGAAACCAATGTTTATATATGAGAATCATTTTCATGGAAATTTCACATCTGGTTGAATTTAAAAGTTTTTTTTCTGCCCTCAGAGTACTCAGTATTGTAATTTTATATGCTTCTTCAATGAAAATTTAAATATTTCCTATCACTAAAATAAAGCGCTATAAATAAATAAACCCCTACATTTTAAATATCTTTTTTAATCAAATAATTTAAATGTACATGTAAGGTTAAAATAGGTATATATCTCCATCTTTATTTATTTGTAAGTATTGAAAAAATATATATTTTATTTAAGATTGCTTAGTTTAAATTATTACTACCAAAAAAACAAGACCAGCAAGACTCTTGCAGCAAGACCAAGACCAAGACCAAGACCGGGTGGGAAGACCAAGACCAGACCTTCTTTGGGCTTGCAAGACCAAGACTAAGACCGGGTGTGCAAGACCAAGACCAAGACCAGATGACCAGCAAGACGGGTGGTGCAAGACCAAGACCAAGACCTTCTTGGGCTTGCAAGACCAAGACCAAGACCTTTTTGGGCTTGCAAGACCAAGACCAAGACCAGACTTGCAAAACCAAGACTAAGACCAAGACTAGCCCAGTCTTGGTCTTGGTCTTGCTTTGCTCATCACTAGTGGGTGATTTGGGGGGAGAGTTAGGGGTTTTTGGGTTTTGTGCCCGTGGAGACTTTTGATCAGCTTGTTAAGAACTATTATTTTGCAAAAGTTAAAAACAATTGGCTGAAACCTATTTTCCATAGGAAAATTGCGGGGTCCTTGAAAGTGCATTTATTTCAAAAACAGTTGCTCCAAGAGACTTAAATGAAGTATACATTTTACAGAGGGAATTAAATACGCTTAACGATAATTATTCTATACTTTAACCAAGGAAGTCTTAAGGTGTATGGAAGCACAATACTGAAGAACAAAATTGTCCAGGCCTGCATGGCAGCGGGAATAGGAGTTTGCGCAATGTATAGTAGGTCAAGGTCGGACTCCCATAATTCTTTGTTACTATCCCCCAAAGTTGACATCATCAAATGTCAACTTTAAGCATTCACTGTTTTTTTTTTTTTTTTTTTGCACAAAAATGTTGGTTATAAAACGATACTACCATAGAATATTTAAAATTATTGTGTAATATTGGATTTTATATCATTTGATATAATGTGGAAAGAAGCCTTCTATTTAAATGGTCGATATTTTTTTTAAGTTTGGTATTTTTACCACAAATCTTTGTAAATAAATAAAAACAAGATTTTTAAAATAAATTTCAAACATTGTATGATAGTTTCGTATTTATCACCAATTTTGTGATAAAAGAAGGGCAAGATAATGTAAATGAGTTTAATCTAATCCTAAGATTCTGGTTGTACATTAAAAAGTAAAAATTTTTATAACTGCTTTTTAGGCATATACTTTTCACTAATAACAAACATTTATGAGACAACTGAGAATAGTAGTGGTTAAAAAATTTTAGTAACCTTTGGTACCTAGGTATCCATTGTAACAGTATTCGTTAAATATTATGTGTCTACAGTATGTCGAGCTAAAAAAGTTGATAATGTAAGTTTAAGAAACCAAAAATCTAATTTCTTCTCAAACAAATACAGAAAAAGCAAAAAGGAACTTTAGCATAAAATTGTACTTTCTTTCATTCAATTAGAGGGACCTGTATATATTAAAATTTGCCTGGTCTGCCAGGTAATTAATAATTTTAATCCTTTAAAAGAATGTATTAAATTATTAAATGAAATAAAAGTACCTTAATGTAAACCTTATTTCTTTTTAATAATCCACAGAAATACACAAACATTGTGGCAATCATCTAAAAGATAGTTAAGATTGCCTTACTTTTCTCACTGCTATTTCCTATGAAATTTTCATTATTTTATTATTCATAATTGATATAGGTATTATTATTTTTTCGGTTACCTAACTTTACGTCTCATAAGAAGCACCTAATTTAAATATAAGAAATACGTACCTAAAGTAAAAAATGCCGGGTATGTTACCCTTGGATTTGCAAGACAAAACCATACAACTTCTAATCATTTTGTTACGATATTATAAGTAACAAACAATAAACACAAAATTATAGTCACAATTAAATAAACACTAATCACTAAAATAAGAAGGTTTTTATCAATCCAAAAAACTTCTGCAAACACAAAATATAGGTACTCACACAAAGCAAAACAATCGAAACTAATACGGCGCAAAGGGCACAAACCACAACGAAAATGACGAATGATGAGACGACGACGGTTGACGATACAGCGCGTATATAGTTTCATACGCGCCCTTGTACCAAAAACCTTAGAAAACCTAAGACCATTACGGCTCTCATAAAAGTAACTACACACTGATTTATCAGTGTGTAAGTAGGGAACACATTAAATTATTTCGTGGAATTTTGCTATTGCGCAGAATCGGCGGGGCCAACTCTGACAGTTATTTTCATACTGGGCTGGACATTTTTTGACCGAATGGGCCATAGCATTGGGCTTCCATACACCTTTAAACTTCCTTGACTCTAACACATTCTCTAACCAAACCTCGTTAAGTCAACATTTGAATTTTTTAGACCTCGCTAACTTCAACTCTCGATAAGTAAAAAACTCGATAACTTAAAATTTTTAACCTTTCCCTTGAGCTTTAGCTTATCGATGTTCTATTTATTTATCTATGTTTTTATTCCAGTTAAGACAAATATATAATATAAACACAAATAATCACGTGCCATAAACATAACCATTTTTAAAAATGCGCAAAATCTGCTTATTTCCTTAATTTTAAAAAGAATTTTCAGCCAAATAAATACATTCTCATCTTTAAAGTGATCCTGAGGTGAAGTGATTAAAGTGATAACCATCTTAATCACCTAATTTTAACTGTTTATGACCATAAATAGTTAAAATTAGAAAGCCAAATTCTTCTTCGAAAATCAGACAACCTCCTTGGGCCTATAAAGACCATCTCTATGGTGAAAACCTGTCCCCCTATTTAAACAAATATCAAAAATCTTCTTTTTGATGCCTTTAAAAGTATTCTGCGTTTGCTGGTAAACAAGCAAAATGTGTTTGGGTCTCAACAAAAAAGCGTTAAACCTGCTACAATATGTGCACAATTTCGTGTTGCCAAACATTCCAGCGTTACAAGGAATACCACAAAATGTTAATTTTATTACCCTTGGTGGTCATACGAGCATTCCAATCCTGCTTCTTATCTGCCAGCAGGTGTCAGGAACGGGAATCGCACGTTTCTTCGACTTTTTACACGTGTATTTCTATGTATATACAGTGTGTCCCAAATTGGTGGGGAATGAAGGGGATTGGAAACCACATAGATAGAAAATCTTAAATGGGGTTTTGGACAATTATGTTAGTGTAATCCCGTTTATTTCATGGTTTTATCTATTTAGGTTTTTGAGAAATTTTGAAAAACCTGAAACATGCATTTTTGAAAATCGGCCAAAAATTTTTTTTATAAGGGAAAATTTTTTTAAATCCGTAAAAACTTCTTCATAGCAACTTTTTTTGTAAATTTGACTGAGAAATAATTTTCATTTTCTACGTTTCGGGTTTTTAGAATCATCATCAACTTTATTTTTTCATATGGACGCCATATTGGATTTTTACGCAGCCAAATAGTGCTTTTTATTATGATTTCAACAATGTATAACATGTTATAATTTAATAGTTTATAACCTCATTTATTTCAAAAAGCACATATTTTCTCAGTTGGCCATGATTCCGGCGAACCTCATTTTTTTGTAAACAATAAAATATTAGTAATTGGCAAAATAGATAAGCTGAACAGATATTTTACAGAAATGGGTTCGCGAACGTAGCTATAACGTTGATACCGTGTTGCAACAAAATGTAATGGCGCCCATATGAAAAAGTAAAGTTGATGAATCATCATCAACTTTACTTTTTCATATGGGCGCCATATTGGAATTTTTTCGCAGCCAAATAGTGCTTTTTATTCTTGTTTCAACAATCTATAACATGTTATAGTTTAGGAGTTTATAACCTCATCTGCTTTAAAAAACAAATATTTTCTCAGTTGGCCTTGATTCCGGCGAATGTCATCTAGCGTTATTATCAAGTTAGCTCTGGTACATTATGAAAATTTTTTCAACTTTATAAAATGGTTAATTATTTAAAGAAAAACTAGATATTTTGCAACGTTATTTCCAAAGCAATAGAAATGTTAATATAGCTGCGCAAACGCATTTCGACAATTTTCCTGAAAGGCAGCATCCTAAACTAACATACTTTCGAAAACTGGTTACAAATTTGCTTAAATTCGGAAGTTTTAAAAAACCACGACTTAAGAAGTACGTTGAAGAAAATCGACAACGAGATGCTGCAGTTAACCAACATTTTAAAGAAAATCCAACATCTTCAGCCAGGGATGTTGATAGAGAATTCCACATTCCTAAGTCAACCATTCATAGGGTAGTTAGGACCATTTAAAAAATTGGTTAATATGTTGAGAAATATGGACAACATTTTGAATTTTGAGTCGTTATTTTACATCTTCATTTTAGTAGGAATATTAGTTTAGCCACTTTTCATTGTTTTTGTTTTCACTTGTTTCAATTAACTTGTTGTATCACGGTATTAACGTTATAGGTATGTTCGCGAAACCCATTTCTGTAAAATATCTGTTCAGCTTATTTATTTTGCCAATTACTAATATTTTATTGTTTACAAAAAAATGACGTTCGCCGGAATCAAGGCCAACTGAGAAAATATTTGTTTTTTGAAATAAATGAAGTTATAAACTCTTAAATTATAACATGTAATACATTGTTGAAATCAGAATAAAAAGCACCATTTGGCTGCGTAAAAATCCAATATGGCGTCCATATAAAAAAATAATGTTGATGATGATTCTAAAAACCCGAAACGTAGAAAATGAAAATTGACTACTTGGTCATATTCTACAAAAAAAGTTGCTATGAAGAAGTTTTTACAGATTAGAAAAATTTTCACTTATAAAAAAAATATGGCCGATTTTCGAAAATGCATGTTTCAGGTTTTTTCAAAATTTCTCAAAAACCTAAATAGATAAAACCATGTAGTAAACGGGATTAGCTTACTAACATAATTGTCCAAAACTTTTCCCATTTAACCGATTCTCTATCTATCGTGGTTTCCAAGATCCCCATACATTCCCCACCAATTTGGGACACACTGTATAATTATTGTTTAAACAACTTTGGTTTAAAGAAATAAATATTATGTTAGTAAAATATAAATAAAGTTAATATCTGCTACTGTTTATGAATTCGCTGTAAACGATTGTCAACTGTGACAACATGTATTTTGGCAATCAATTGAGCGGTTGGCAATTTCCATGTATTTAAAGAAACGTTTTACCCCTGCTAAGGGCGTCCAAATGATCAGATTTTCATTTTAAAAACTTTTTAAATTCTTCAAAAATGTGAGATCTGCACATGTAAAAAAATTCAGATGTCTAAGTCCCATATTCTGAACTTTGCCCAATTTGCAAAATTGACCATTTATTTTTAATTTAATTGCAAAATAATTGTGCAAAAACTGTCAAATGAATTTAAACCTGGTAAAGATCGGTCTTTTTTTGCCCATCATATTCGTAAAAAAAATAGGTTTTAATTTAGGCCATTTTGTTATTTTTATAATAAGTTTAAATGTCTTTATTTACATCGACAATAAATTGGTAAAAAAGTAAGAATGGCAAGGACCAGAAGAAACCTTTAAACTTGCCATTTTTATTGAATTTTTGCTATTTTACCCGTTTTTTAATATTTTATTTTAAAAAATTGTATGATGGACTCAACGCACCAACATACAGTTCCTGCCGTCAGCTGTCAGAAAGGGAAATCCCGCTTTTCTTCAAGTTTTTACACGTGCCTCACTATGTGTAATTAAGAACTGTATCTTGTAGAAAATTTATTACGTAATTTTTTTTCTGCATTTTTGCTCGAAGACCTATACTTACAAAGTTATGAGCATTTAACGCAGAAAAAATGCGTGTTTTTTTATATTTTAAGGAAGCATATCTCGATTCTTGTTACAAACATTTTTCTAAAGAGTTTCCAGCGTTGATTGACCATAAAATGGTAATTTTATTACCCCAAGCAGCATACCAACCCCGTTTATTCCCTGCCGGCAGCTGTTTGGAACGGGAATCTCTCCTTTCTTCGACTTTTTACAAGTGTTTCTGTATGTGTAGAAAATAATTGTTTGGACATTTTTTGTTTAAACAAATAAAAATAATATTTTTATGCGCTAAAATTATTTTATTAATAATATATAAATTAAAATAAGATAATAATTCCATAGAAGCCATGAGCAAAAAGTTGATATTTGCTATTGTTTATAGATTCGCCATAAAAAAACATATTTTTAGTACATTTTTGATTAAAAAGTCGCGACGATCATCAATTACAAAAAGTTGTTCATAACTTTAAACAATTGCTAAAGGCACCCAAAAGGTCCAATTTTATTTTAAAAAAGCGTTTGAAAGCTTAAGATCTTTAGTTCGTATGAAGATAATTCAGATGTCTAAATTTCATATTCTGAACTCTACCCAATTTGCAAAACTGGTAATTTTTTCAAACAAAATTAAGTTGCAAAATTATTGTGCTAAAACTATCATACTGATTTTAACAAAATTTGGCATGATGTTTCATCGTAGGAAGAACTTTTTATTTGGATAAAAATACTATCTGTTCTTAAATAAATCTTGCCTCATAAAAAAGTCAAGGTTTCAAGATAATTTAGATGTTTTAAAATGATGACAGATTAATCCCGTTCTTAAACACTTAAGCCCTATTTTAATAGTGCATTTTAATGTTTTTATAATTATGCAGTCATAAACCGTAATCAATTATAAAATTGCTATTACGAATATGTTCTCCATTCAAAGGGATAGTCAATAAGGTGGTCGAACTAGCATTTTAGTCCTGTTTCTTTCCTGCCGGGATTTGTCAGCAACGGGAATCTCGGTTTTCTTTGACTTTTTACACGTGCTTCTGTTTGTGTAGATAGAAATTCTATATCGAAACTATTCTTTTTAAATTTTTCTCTACGATCCATACTTACAAAGTTATAAGCGACTAAATATTCCGACCTTTCCAAGAAAAAGTATATTTCAATTCCTGTTACATACATTATTCTAAAGGTTTTCCAGCAAAAACATGCTTGCCACCCAAAGGCCTCTAAAAAAATTAGAATGCTGACTTCCATAAGCACCTCTATAATAGAACTGGTAGAATTATGCGATGCCAGTCGCATAGGTATTTTTAGAAATAACTATGACTTCTAATAAAAAATACAAACACTTCAAACTTTATTCCATTTGTAAAAAAAACACTTAGTTGATTTATACGATTTAGTTTTGTAAGGAGCGATATGATGTGTTTTTAACTTGTTGTCGGTTTATATTTTTGCAACAATTATTAATTTTGACTGTCTTGCATGATACTTTGTGTATTTGTGCACTCTCGCCAACCTAGATTTTTCAGGTTTGCCAAAATCGTAAAGAAAAAAGCCATGGCATCGCACGAGTAAGATTTTTAATCCCGAGTAAATATTCTGCTGTGCTGCTACCTCGTATATCCAATCAAAAACAGATAACGTTTGCACATAAAATAATAATTTTATCTCCCTAGCCGGTCAAATTAGCATTCCAATCCCGTTTCTTCCCTGCCGGCAGCTGTCGGGAACGAGAATCTCGCTTTTCTTAAACTTTTTACACGTGTCTTTATGTATATGTATAGTTAACAATTATTTAATTGGTAGATAAAAACAAAACAAATATTTCCATATGAGCCAGATGTATATTTGTTTTTTTTTATAGATTCGCTATAAGGACCTGTCAACTTTGACCGTTGATATTTTGGAAAACAATCGGTCGATTGGCAGTTCTGGCTTATTAAAAAAAGCGTCATTTCGAGTAGGTACATTAAAACCATATTTTCAGTAAAATTTTTTATCGAAATTTTACAGAAACTATCAGTAGTATATAAGTAAAATATTTATTCATAAATTTTAACAGTTGCTAAGGGCGCTCAATTTATCTAGTTGTCATTAAAAAAATTGCTTAAAAGCTTAAGTTTACTAGTATATGTGAAACATATTCACATGTCTAAATCCTATATTCTGGACTAGGTGTATTTTGGGACTAGGTGTGTACAAAAAGTGTAAAATAGTCAAAGATGTTTTAAAGCCAGAACTGTAGAACAATTGTTTTATTTACGCATGCGGGTCAAAAAAGGTAAACGGATATGGATCTTGCGCAATAAATACGACGGTCAGGTCCGGACTTTGGTAACATGTATAAATGACGGTAATTTTGTAAAATAAATACCGATAATATTTTTTTACTTTTCTTACCCCTCCCCAGTTTTAAAGTTTTTTTTTAATGCCGAGTTTTTTTGGGACGTTAATCACGAATCTAAAGTAAGTTTTTTTTTCGTTAACTTTCCGTTTTCGATATATTCAAAGTAAAATTAACTGCACTCTCACTGCTTTTCTTGTTTTCTTTTTTGCACTATGTAATATTTTTTAAACGAAACCACCATAGAATATTTTAAATTATTTATTATAATTATGTTTTACTGCGTTTTATTGTGTAATATTAGACTATTTATCCTTTGCTTTAATGTGGGAAGGATAGATGAAGCCACTTTACAGCATTCAATTTAAATGGTTAATAGTTTTAAGAGTTTTGTATTTTTACCAAAAAACTTTTTAAAATGAATAAAAATTCGACTGTATTTGATAAATTTTAAATAGTGTGTGATATTTAAGTGAAATTATCAACAATTTTGTCATAAAAAAGGGCAATATAGAAAAAACTAACTTCAGATTTATGATCAACGCCCCCATATGCAAAAAATCATCAAAATCGGCAAGGGGCAAGAAAAGTAAAAAATAACCATAATTCTGATTGGTCGTTTGTATTTTAGGGTCATACAATATTTTATAAATGTATAATTTGTATAAGAGTACAATACAATAGTGTCACGTCATAAAGGTAACTTAAACTAGAAAAGCATGGGATTTTTTAAAGATATTACTGTAAAAGTTATTAAAACAGTCAAAAAAGAATTTGCCAATTCCCAACACATTTTTGGGAGAATTATCTTTTAAAAAATCTGTTTTCAGAACAAATGAAATTAGCAAAGTATCACCTATATTTAAAAGTGGTGAATCTAGTAATCCAAATAATTATAGACCCATTTCCGTTTTATCAGTATTTTCAAAAATTTTGAAAAATCATGAATAGAAAATTAAATCCCAAATTTTAGAAACTCAACTTCTTTCATTTTCGCTTTTCGTAAATTTAGTGATACAGAAGCAACAGCAATAGATCTTACAACAGATATTCAATTAAATTTAGATCAGAATAAAATGTGATCTGTTATCCTTAGATTTATGCAAAGCTTTTGATACTTAAACCATGAAAATTTTCAAAAATTATTTAATATGGGAATACGAGGAAAATTCATTGTTGGTTTGGTTATTTAAACATAGAAAGCAATATTTAAAATTGAAAAAAAATTAGTTCCTCAAAAATAATTTTTTGGGAAAACCACAAGGATTTATTTTGGGCCCAATACTATTTTAATTTATATAAATTCTATGACTTTATTAAAATTGGTTTCTATAAAATTGTTTGCCGATGATACAACCATCCTATATTTTGCTGACAGTAACAGTGAAATTCAAGACAATATTAAATATGATTTAAATATTTTCTTTTTGGGGGTTCCCAATTTAATAAACTTATTTTAAAATTTTAAAAAAAATCCTCCTATATAAATTATCAGCAAACAACAAAGAAAAGATAAAATTCCTTATATATCATTTAAAAAAAAAAAAATAAATTATTCTACGAGTAAAAAATTTTTTGGTTATATATGATGAAAATTTAAGTTACAAAAAAACATATAGATATCTTCAAATATCTATCACCTTTAATGGGAATTTTTGTTTAAGATTCGGAATTATATACCCTTAAAATTGCTTAAAAATATTTATTATATTTTGGGTACACTCAAAATTAAATATTTAATTTCAGTATGGGGTTCAGCAAACTAAAAATATAACACCTTTAAAAAGACGTCAAATAAAATTATTAAATGTATTCATAAATTCCCATATCTTGAACCAACAATTAATTTGTACAAACCAAATAATTATTTTGATATAAATCATATATAAAAATTTAAAACATGTATATTCATTCTTTCCCCCGAAATTAAAAAAAAAATTCAAATATCATACTTAAAAAAAATTAGTAACATGCATGGGCATAATACTAGACAAACAGATTTATTAGAAACTATTCAAATAAAAAGTAATTTTGGAATGAGATCAATACTCCATAAGGGAAAAAATATACAATAATCTACCAATAAGAATTAAAAAATTAAAAAATTATCACTGTTTAAAATACATATAAAAAAATATTTAAAATTAATTTGACTGTTTTATTAATGAGTTCTTTTTAAAAATTAATATATTGTTATATTTTTTTTTGTTATTTTTCCTGTAATAAACTTTTTGTTGGTTGGGAATTAAATCAATAAATCAAAACAGGTTTAGGAGAGTATTAAATTTTTTTCCATAAGTATAATTTGACATTTAAGTGTTGATTTTCCCCAAAAGTGCGTTTACAAAAACTTTGCTTTTAAAGTAGCAAATGATATCCTGTATGAAACAAAAGCATCGAGATCCAAATGCACCAACCGGTTTTTTATGCAAAAAACATTGGACTGCCATCAAATCATATTTAACATGCATGCGCGGACGTTCGCAACTCCTCGAAACGAAGCAGCCAAATCGTTTAAGGCTTTTTTGGGGCTAAAAAATTTTAAAAAAATCTTATTTTGATCGCATTCGAAGAAAAAAAAATTATTTAAGAACACATTTAAAAAAAACAAATTTTAGAATAACAGCTATCAATAAAAACGTCGCGTTATACGTGCCACCTACCTATTTTCAAGCATCAGTCTACAGGGGGTTACTTGAAAAGTTCGAATAGTCTACGGTTTAAAATTTATATTAACGTGGACTCACCATGTCGTTTAAAAATAGTTAACAAAATTTGGGGGTTTAAAAGTTTTTAAACAAACCCGGGGTCTGCTCCAAATTTAAGGTAATTATTTTAAACCTTTTTTTCTAGAAAATTTCAAGGATTTTGTCACAATAAAGGAAAAAGGGCAGTTTGTTTCATAGTGGACGAACAATTTTTGATCGTGCCATTCTGTGTTCTTTTTTAAAAGGGGGGGAGGATAAAGTTTATTTGTTCAAAAAATGCCTATTTTTTAAAATTTAATCAAAAAAAAAAAGAAAAACGGTTTTCGTTCTCCGCGGTGCCTCTTTTTTTTTTTCGTGCCCCCTTCCTCAGCCTGGATTATTTGAAAAAAAACCAAATTTTTTAATTATTAATTAGTTTCTTTTAATTAACGCAATTTTTTTTTTTTTAATTTTTTTTTAATTTTTTGCATTTTTTTTGAAGTTAAATTGTCGATTTTTTAACAATAAACCACTTTTTATTATTGTTAGATTGATATTTTTAAAAAAAAAAAAAACCGCGGCACTTGATAGTTATTTTTGCAGAATAGGGAAAAAAGGTTTTATTTTTTTTGGGAAAGGTGATCATCGATTTAAAACCAAATTTTTGGGAAAATCAGTAAAGTTTTGTACGTCAAAAGAGCTGGAGCAACTCATTAAAACTATCATAAATCCTCAATTTTGCTTTGATTGATTAAATTTAAAACAATATTCTTGAAATGTTATTCAGGGGTTTCCCCCTAATAATTTCCATTTTTATATTAAAAAAATTCTTTGATTAAAAACGTACGTTTTTTTTTTTATTTTCTTCTATGGTCACCTGTCCCAAAAACTAAATAAATTGTTTTGTAAAGGTAATTTTTAATAAAGCATCATTAAGTTTAAACATATAATTTAATGTTTAGTTTTAATTTTATGGTTATTTGTTTAAAAACGAGTTATTTGGTGAAAAAATAAAAATTTAAATTTAAAAGAAGATGAAGGGCAAGGGACCGCTAAAAATTAAAAAAGTTCTCAAGAAGTGTTTAATGGTCGACTCATTTTACTATTTTGGGGGTTTAAATTGGCTTTTTAGGCCCGGGCTAAATTTCACCAGACTTTTTTTCTATTTTCAAAAGGGTTTTTGCAACTCGTCCGAAAAAATCCGTCTTAAAGTCCAACCTGAAGGGTCCGTAGAATAGATCAGGTTTTCCTTCATCGTGTCTGAATTATTTTTGCCCAAAATTTTAAAAGTCATTGAAGTTAATGGCATTTTCAAAGACGTAATTTTTAAAAAATTTGGATTGGTAAATAATGTTTAATTAAGTGTAATAAAATGTTGTTTTATTAAGTTTTAAAAAATTACTGAGCAATTAAAAATTTTATGGGAACCCTTACATTCAAATTTAAATTAAAAAAAAAAAAAAATTTTTAAAATTACCTCCCCCCCCTTAACCCAAAATTTTTTGAAGATTTTTTAAAATTTTCTAAAAAACAAAATAATATAAAATTGCTCTTATGTTTCTTATTAAAGTGATAGTCAATAGCCATGGAAATTTCCCAAACCCGTTTTTCCCCCGCCGGCAGCTGTCAGGAACGGGAAACTCGCTTTTCTTCGAAAACGTGTCTCTGTATGTGTAGAGTATGCGTGCCCGCTCTTATAAATGAACCGGTTCTCCTCCCCTCTTGGAGCTGCTAAAGTTCGTTCCTCGTTACCGATCACCAATACTATCGGGGAAAAAAGGATGATTATAAATTTCAATCGGGTTTTGAATTTTCGATTACCATACAACTTTCGTTTTTAGTTTTACCTAAGTTCAGCAAAATCTTGATGGGTTTTTTTTAAAGGTCGATAAATTTTTTTAAATGAATGGCAGGGCATTGAGTTGATTTAAAACCCCCGGTACACAGTGGCGTGCTGTGTATATCGTCGGTTTAAGGAAAGTAATAATAACATTTTTTTATTTGGAAATAGCAATAAATTTTTAAAAATTTTTTTTTAAAAAGGGAAAAAAAAGGGGGGCCCCCCCCTTTTTTTTAAAATTTTTTTTAAAAAAAAGGGGGAAAAAGGCTTTTTGGGGGGGTTTTTTGGGGGAAATTAAAAAACCCCCCCCCTTTAATTTAATTTTTTTTTTTTAAAATTTTTAAAAAAAAAAAGGGCCCTTTTAGGGGCCCCCCGGGGTTTAATTTTTTTTAAAAAAAAAAAAAATTTTTTAAAACCCCCCCCCCCCCCCCAAAAAAAACCCCAAAAAAATTTTAAATATTTTAAAAAAAAAAAAAAAAAAATTTTTCCTTTTTTTAAAAAAAAATTTTTTTCCGGGGTTTTTTTGGGGTTTTTTAAAAAAATTTTTTTTTTTCCCCCCCCCTTTTTTAAGGAAGGGCCCCCCCAAAATTTTTTTTCCCCCCCCCAAAAAAAAAAATTTGGTTTTTTTAAAAAATTAAAAAAAATTTTTTCCAAAAAAAAATTTTAAAATTTTTTTTTTTTTTTCCCCCCCCCGGGGGGGGAAAAAATAAAATTTTTTGGGGGGAAAACCTTTTAAAAATTTCCCGGGCAAAAAAAACCCGGGGGGGGTTTTTTTTAAAAAAAATTAAAAAATTTTTTTTTTTTAAAAAAAAAAAAAAAAAAAATTCCCAAAAAAAAAAAAAAACCCCCCTTTTTTTAAAGGGTTTTAAGGACCCCTTTTTTTTTTTAAAAAAAGGAAAAAAACCCCCTTTGTTTTTTTTTTTTTTAAAAAAATTTAAAAGGGGGTTTTTTTTAAAAATTTCCAAACCAAATTTGGGGGTTTTTTTAAAAAAAAATTTTTTTCGGTTTTAAAAAAAAAAAATTTTTTTTTTTTTGGGGTTTTTTTTTAAAAAAAAAAAAGGGGGGCCCCAAAAAAAAAAAAAAAAAAAACCCCCCGGGGGGTTTTTTTGGAAGGGGGTTTGGGGAAATTTTTTAAATTTAAAAAAAAAAATTTTTTAATGGCCAAAATTTTGGAAAAAGGGGGAATTTGGGGGAAGGGAAAAAATAAAAAAAAAAAAAAAAAGGGGGGCCCAAAAATTTTTTTTTTCCCAAGGCCCCCCCCCCCAAAAAAAAAATTTTTTCCCCCGGGGCCCCCCCCCTTTAAAAACCCAAAAAAAAGGGGGGTAAAAAACCCCTTTTGGCCGGGGAAAAAATTTTTTTTTTAAATTTTTTCCCCCCCCCCAAAAAAAGGGAAATAAAGGGGCCCCCCCCAAAAAATTTTTCCTTTTCCCCTGGTTTTTTTTTTGGGTTTAAACCGGGCAAAAAAAAGGGGGCCCCGGGTTTCCCAAAAAGGGGGGAAAATTTCCGGGGGGGGTTTTTTTTTCCCCCCCTTTTTTGGGGGGGCCCCCCGGGGGCCCCCCCCCCGGGGCCGGGAAAAAAATTTTTTTTTAAATTTAAACCCCCTTTGGTTTTAAAAAAAAAAACCCCCGGGGAATTTTGTCTAAGAAAATTGACGATGTGTTTTCCCTTTCTCCCTTTTTTTTTAATCAGCACGGCACTGTTTTGCTGCGATTTCCGATTTGGGAAAAACCCTGGCGCGCTGACCAAAACTTGGGGATGATGGAGGCAAGTTTGGGAAAAATATTTTTTAAAAAAAAGCGTTTTTTAAGTTTCAAGTACAGTACAGTAAAGTACAGTACGTAAATAACTAAACCAATTTTTTTTTAAACTTGGTTAAACTTGTTTACTTGATAAACATAAATTTTTATGAAGGGTCCCAGGTATCAAGCCGACAAAACACAATAGGGTCAGCCTCGGGGCTTAGCTCAGCCGCTCCCCACTTTTTTCTTAAATGCTTTTATCTTTAAAAAAGAAAAACCCTTTCCCCTATTTCAGACATATTAAGGAAACAATTTATGCAAAAAAAAAATATTTTTAAAACCCATAAAACTAGAAAAAAAAAATGAAGACATACCAAAAACACTTATGTTAAAAAAAAGTTCCCATCCCAAAAAAATCAACCTCTTAAAGTACTCAGATTAAAAAATTAGACCAATTTCTCTTTTTGGAAAAATTTTTTTTTGGTTTAATTACTGAAAAAAAAACATCTAATAATACAGACAGATCAGTAAAAAAATCCAAAAGTTAAAAAAAAAGTGGAAAAAAAGATGAAAACAAAACTGGTAAGTATTTTTAAATTTCATTTTATATATAAATTTTCAGTATAATATTCTATTATTTTTTGCTTTTTTTAGCATGTTTTTTAAAAATATATCGCGGTCCAAAAAGGAATTTTTTTTTTTCCCCGTTGTTGGCGGGCGGCCTAGCAAAAAATATGATCATGGCCCCATTGTCGTCCTTCATTTCGCATCAACATTTGTTTGATAAGTAATTACTGTTTCCCTTTGATTAATTGGTATTTTTAGTGATTGCAACCACAATGTCTTCAAATTTAAGTATTGGTTTATGATAGTTCTAGTTCAGACGATGAAGAAAATCGTGTGGCTCTCTCTAAGCTCAAAAGAACAGCAATTTATCAGCTTATGTCTACTAAAAAAACAGCAATAACTTGCTTTACATTACATTACAGAGGAACTTCAAAGATCTATTTAACAAAACTGGAAGAAAAAAGGAAGAAAAGAAAACGAAAAAAGCTTAACTCCTAAAGGTAAAAGTACTAAACAGCATCAAGCGTTCTTACTGTAGTGGCTATAAGGAAAATAAGATTGCTGATATGAGGCAATATGTCTCATGCGGCAAGTGGTATCATGAGGAGTGCATCGGTTTGTCAGCGAATGATACAGACAGTTTCCAGTGCCCTGATGGCCACCAAAAAAATTTGTTTGTTGTTATTTTTAAATATTTAAGCATAAATAATAGATAACTATTATTATTATTTCTAAATACCAAATGTACCACATCTATTTTGAATAATATTATATTATTAGAGTATAATAAGGCCTATGGACAAGGTTTTTAGAAATGTTCAATTTTTCTTTTGTTTGCGGCAGAAGTTGCCATTTTTTGTTTATATTTTATGATAATGGATTTGTAAGTTCGATAACCATTAAAACTTCCCACCGTGGTGTTCGCACGTCGTTGTCGTGGTTGCTGGTTATCGGCAACTCTTGTTGCTAGCGTATGGAACGGGATCCCAAGCTAAGACGAACACAAGGCTTAACTCAAGGTGTTAGCATACCGTGCTGATGAGTAAATGACATCCTGTGCCTTAAACAGGTGTCTCCAACGGTGCCTCTGAGATACAGGGCGACCTCTCAGAGTATTTAGCCTTACTGCAGTAATGCGGGGCTCTGCCGTGGTGGACTATTACTTCCCTAGTCAAAAAGAAGCGGATAGAACCGCTTTCATAGGAAAATAGTGACAGTCGACCGAAACAGATAAATCGTTTCGAGAGGTGCGCTGAATATAGGCCCGTTTCACGGGGAACGGCACCATCCGAACAAACGGGGTAGAAAGGGATCTTTAGTCAAACAGAAGGGGCAGAACGCTTTTGTAGGGAAAAGGTTTACTGGCTTTAAACAGAAAGCGGATAGGACCGTTTTCATAAAGGCCGGAGATACGGCCTCAAGAAACATCTGTTTCCTTTAACAAAGGGCCTGGTAGCTACCCACGTCACTAGACCGGAGAGAAGGGCATGACGGATCTAATCGTCTGCTCGTTATACTTTCCAGGGGACAGGGACACCAGAACACATATTGTGCTCGTGTCTGGTAGTTACACTAGCACATATATGTATAAAAAAATATATATATATATATATATATATATATATATATATATATATATATATATATATATATATATATATATATATATATATATTAAAATATATATATATATATATAATATATATATATCCTTAAAAAACCCCCG
>JAHBCN010008254.1:0-39611 GCA_019359885.1 Listronotus oregonensis
ACCAAGAATCCTTTTTTTTGCAAATTTTCCTTTGTTTCCAAATATTTCACTATAGGGATTTCCCAAAAACAAAAATTAAATAACATTGGGGGTCCCGTCCATAGTAGGCGCTGTAAAACCCATGAAATATGAAAAAAGTTTGACCTTTGTCAAAAGTTGGACTTTTGTAATTTTAATTAAAAAAAAATCACAAGAAAATGGTGTTCACTAACGATAATATGGTAATATTGTTTATGTATATTGTGACCAAAAAGGGGGTTTTAAAAGTTTAACGACCGGTCAAAACTTCATATGACGTAATTTTTTAAACCCCGCCAAAAAAAGATTATACACCCACAATGTGTTTAAAAAAATTTTTTGGCAAAACTTTATGAAAAAATATTTGAAACCAAAAAAATGAAAAAAATTATTTTGGTTTTCGATTCGAAAAAAAATAATTCGGGTTTTTTTTTTCTCCCAATCCCCTGTATATTTAAAATCGCACGACATTAGTTTTTTTAAATACTTTTTAAAAACACATTTAAGAAAAATTTTTTTTCTAAAAGAAACCCTGTATGTACAGGGTTTTTCTGAATTTTTGGGGCCCAAACTTTTATTTTAAAGTTGGAAAAAAAACTAAAGGGGGAAAGGGAATTTTTTAAAAACCAAAATTTTTAATTTTAGAAAAAAAAAGCCCCAAAAATTGTTTAAAAACCCCAAGTTTTTTTTTAAACTTTCAAATGTTTACTCAAAGCAAGCAACGTTACTTGAAACTGTTGAATGAGATTAAAAAACGCTGTGATTTTTAAAAAAATTTTTTTTTCCCTTTTCAGAAGTTAAATTTTTATTGTGTCATTTTTTGGACCCTTGTCAATAGGGTAAATAATTAATACCTTTGGTTTACCGGTCTTAAAAATTTTAAGCTTACCAGTTTTTATAAAAATATTTTAATCATCAAAAAACCTTTTTTAAAAAGGGGTCTTCTTCCCCAAACTATTACATAAATTTTTGGCAGGGTTTTAGTCAATTCTTCTTATTTACCCCTTTGAACCCAATTTTTCTTTTCCGTTATTATAACGTAACGTTCCCAAAAATGTTAAGGGGGTTTTTTGGAAAAGGGGAAAAATTTTAAAAGGGGGGATTGTACATGGAAAAATTATTTTTAGTCTTTTTTTAAAATGTGGAAACTTCAGGGTTTTAAAAATACAGGGGAAATTTTAATTTTTTTAGTTTTGTTTTCCCCAAAATTCATTTATTCTTCCATCAATTTAGTTATGTGCGGCATACAAATTAAGCTCTTTAGGTTCTTTTGGGCCCTTAAAACTAGTTCTTTTAACACAGCAAAAAGGGGATTTTTCCTAAACCAAAATTTATTTACTCCTTTTTTTATTTTACAGATATTGAAAAATTTTAATATCCAGCCTAAAGACAAATAAAAACTAAAAAAAGAATTCCCCTTTTTATCAATGTCAACCAACCATTTAGTCAAAAAATCGAATCAAATTTTTATCAGTTTTTCCCAAAACCATTAAACCATGTATTTAAATGGAATCAAAAATCAAAATCGCCTTGTGAAAATTTTTCGAAATTTGACAAATATTGTTGCTTTGAGTTTAAATAACTTTCCGGGGTTTAAAAAAGGAACGGGAATATTTAAATATTGAGTACCGTGATAGGAAAATTTTGTTGGGGAAGCATGGGGGGAAAGCAAAAGAGGCCCCGGGGGGATTATATTGCAACTTTTTTTAACTCACAGACGACTTGGTGAGTTCAAAATTGGGTTTTCCGATAAATGTAATTTAAAAATATTTTTTAAATTTTTCCGTTTTTAAAGATTTAATTTTGTTACCATTAAGATTAGTTAATATTAAATTGGGGTTTTTAATTTTTTTTTTTTAAAATTATTCATTAATAAATATACTTATTTTAAAACATTAATTTTTAAATTCATTGGGCACAAAAGGGACTTTTTGTTGATTTTTTTTTAAAATTTTTTTTGGATGGATTTGGATAAAACTGATGAAAATTTGATGTCATTATGGTAAAATGGTTGGTTTTCACTTAATAAGAGTACATTTTTTTTTTGGTTTTAATTTTTTCCTGGTATATTCGTTTGCAATATATGTCAAAAAAAAAGGGGGGGGAATTTAAAAATTTTGTGTTTTTTAAAGCGGTGTTAAAAAACTACTTTTAACGTCAAATTGAACCAAAAAACTGTTTATGCCAACATCAACAAAATTTTTATGGGAATAAATGTAATATGGCAAAAAACAAAACTGAAAATTGAATTTTTCCCCTTTTTTTTGGCCTGAAATCGTTTTTTTGCCTAAACTTACATTTTTTTTCTATGTAGACCCCCTTAAAATTTCCAACGCATTTTCCAAACCCATAACATGTAATATAATACATACAAAATAAAGTTTCTTTGAAAACATTAAAATTTTTTTTTTGTGTTTAGATTATGAAAAATATGTTAAAAAATTTATATCTATGCGTGTTTTGGGGTGTGTGTGTGTTGTTTTTTGTGTGTCTAAAAAAAAAAAAAGCTAAATTTAAATTAAATCACATGTGACCCAAAAAAATTTGGGTTAATCTACAAGTTATGTAAGCATAGGTGTACTTAACGATTTTTTTTTTTAACTAAAAAAATCATATTTTAGGAATGCAATATTCGCATCGAAACGAATTTAGTATATTATTGGTTAAAACAAGATCTCAGTTCTAAAGATTTTGAATAAAAAGGGGAGGTTAATAAGTAATTTTAAAGGGTAGATTTTTAAAAAAAAATATATATATAAAAAAAGGTAACTGACAAAAATTAATTTTTCGTAATAGTAAGCTGAGGCAAGATCTCAAAACGACAAATTTTTTGGGCTATCGGTTTATGCTAACAGGTTTTTTTTTAAAGTCAAATTTTTAAAAAAAAAGGGTTTAAAAAAAAGTCCCAAAAACCAAATTAAGCCATATTTGGTGTAATAATGGAAATGTGCGCATGACGTCATTAGAGGTTCGGTATAACAAAAAACCCTTTTTTTTCCGTTTTTTGTCAAACGTGTAAACACCATAAAAACCCTTTGGTAAAAAAGGCTTTAAAATTGTATTAAAATGACTTTTTGTTAGTTATAAAGCATCATAAAATAAATATCAGTTTTTTTAAACAGTCACGGCCAATAGACAAAAAAAAAACCTTCCTCAAAGAAAAAAAAAACCCCCCCCAAAAAAATCCAAGTAAAATATTAACCGGGCAATAAAAAAATCCAAAAAAAGCTCG
Source organism: Listronotus oregonensis (assembly GCA_019359885.1). Taxonomy (NCBI): domain Eukaryota; kingdom Metazoa; phylum Arthropoda; class Insecta; order Coleoptera; family Curculionidae; genus Listronotus; species Listronotus oregonensis. Next base: position 3,251 of record JAHBCN010008254.1, read on the forward strand.
CGAATACATTACAATAAAAAAAAGTCCGCTAACCACAAAAACGAAAAAACCCTAACTAAATGCTATAAATGACCATTGTTGCTTGCTTGAATGAGGGTTCTAAATTCGTCCCCCCGGATAGCATTATTTTGTTGATCCACGAACGATGAAATGACATTTGGATGTCACGTGCCCCCAAAACAATTGGCAGAGAAGGTCGTGGAATTCTGAGAATTTTTAAATGTTAAATCTATTAAAGAAACGCGTTTTAAGTATTATTTATAGCTATTATTCGTTTTTTTTTTCCGAAATATTTTAACAATAACACACAAATGTTATTTTAACAAATCTCATTTCTCAAATGTCATTGTTAAGAGATATTATGTTATTGCCGCGTAATTTATTTACCGAAGTGTTAAATATTTGTTTTAACACTACGACAGTAACGAAAAAAAATACGTTTTTCTTTTTTGCATAAAAACTGTACCAAAAAATAATCTTAGTAACAGAGATTTTTAATAAAATAACGTAGTTCAAGTATGTTACATACACGTACATACACATGGGGCCCCTTAATATGTAGGCTCGGGGGGGGTTTACACGTAAGGGGCTGTTTGTTAGGGAGAAATAGTGTACACGTAAGCGCTCTTCGGAAAAGGGTATTTTAAAAAGGCTACGTGGGTAAAAAAGTGTTTTAAAAAAAAAAAAATAATTTTTGAATAACAAACAGTCCTTTAACAACAACCTTCAAAACACCGATGTACAAAAGACACATACTGTTTAAAAATATACAGAGAAGGAACCCCAGTCGTATGAATACTTTTAGATCTAATAAAGGGAAGTGAGCTTTTATAACAAAAAAGGGGAACAGTAGGTCAATTGGCTTCAGAGCAAAATATGAGTATGTGACTAGCAAAACCAACCATGCACATTACTCCGTCGCCTTATATCCTATACTTTACCGCACGAAAGCTTATCTTTATTCTTGTGCCTAAAATATAAAATAAGTTGAGCATAACTTTTTTTCAAAATGCTCTTACGGTATTCTTACTACATAGTAATATTTTTCAATATTTTTCAATGTTGTAGCCGCAGTTACAGCGGTAATACGTTATAAACAATCCCCGCATTTCGGGTCAGGGGGTAACTAAGAATAATATAACCAAGGGGATTTAGGGGGTACTGTACTAATGTGGTACCACGTAAATACCATCCTATTTTACTTGCTTTATGACCATTGCCAAAAATTTAAATTCTAGCGCTAGAATGTAACGAAATCCATAAGGTAGGCGCTCAACCAGTTACATTTTCCGAAAGTATATATCTAAGATTATTGTGTTAAAATATGTAAGTGATCGGACCACTGTAACTATATTATTTACTTTGGCAAGAGTCATGACAACGCAAAGAACGTGCATCTCTTCATAGCTTTCACTATGCCCAGGAAGGCAGAACTAATAATAAAAAGCTCGATTGCAAAAAAAAAAAATTTTTAAAAATGCTAAAGGGATTTTGTATGGTGCCGGTATCGCTGTTTGATTTAAGTTTTTTTTTTATAAAACTTTAAACGCGTTTATCTCAGAACTACCTTTTTCTGGTTGGCATCCACGATTTCTCTGGAACTACAGAACCGATCTTTATGAAATTTAAACCACATATTCTACAACCTATTCTCTTTCTCGCATCGAGCCGAAAAATGAAATGTTTCATTTTAACTATTTTTTGAGGTTAAAAATTGTAGAAAGAACCCTGATTTTTCCCTTTTTTAATGTCTACCATTTTGTTATTAATAAAAAAATATATTTCTGCTCGACGCGAGGTGATCATTTATGTATTGAACGTAAATAATTTAATTTTTTGTGTTTTAGATCAGCAATTATTTAGATTTCATGGATGCCAGCGACATATCAACTTTTTAAGAAGCTTTGTTCATTCATTGTTTTTTTATATAAAACATTATTATTTTTAATATTTTTGTGTAATTCAAAAGTGTATTTATTAAGTCCAATAAAATTTATATTTACATCTATAGCAGTTTTTGTGTAAGAAAATCGAAAACATTGGCTTTTTTTCGAGTGCTGGAACCAGAATGAGCCCAATATTTTATAGGTATTTAAAGAGATAAATATTCTAAAAAAATTGCTAAATCAAAATCAATTTAAATTTTAAGAACTTAATTTTTTAACCATTAAGTTTCATATTAAAATTAAACTAACTCGTACTACAATATTTTCCTTTTACCAAAAGTGTAATATTTTTATGGAAGTAAAGACAAAATGATTGAATTTGTTATGATAAAGCGGTAAAGATAAATACGTAAAAATTCACCGTTTCGTTAATTACCTTAAAAAAATATTATATTGGAGTTTTTTATCAGTGATTTGAGTTTTTAAGTGGAACAGAGGGCATTAATAAAATATTGTTTTAAAGGGACGTCACCCTAATTAGGCTTATACTGCTTGGGCATTTAATACGCAGCTTGGAAACGTTTTATTGGCAGTGACAAGTAAAGATTTTAAGGGGTTTTTTATTTTTACTTTAAATTCAATAACAATATGCATAGATCGCATTTCTAATTTAAATTATGTATACTATGTATACTATAATGTCGTTGACACTGTTTGGTTTAAAGCGCATCTTATTTTATTACCCATAATGGAGATACTAAGAATTGTTTATAACAATTAATTCAAAAGAAAAAATGTTTTATGTACCTCGGGTTACTATAAGAACATACAGATTTACTCATGAGAACTTTGAGTCTACGTTTTATTAAGAACATGAGGATAAAATATTTTTCCTACAAACGTAAGTAAAAGTTTGATTTTTAATGCATGCTGTCAGTGTCTATGTCTAAAATGTCATTTTATGACACTGGTGTTAAAAGTAATTACTTTTAGCACTTGTGCTAAAAGTGATTTACTTTTAACACAGACAAGAAATTACAGAAATATAATACTTAGATCAAAATAAATTATTTAATCACTTAATAGTAAAATTACTGAAAATACAATTAAAATTAGAAAATCCATGGCCAATCTTATTGGTGGTTGCTACATAAGTTACTTTGGTAAGCTATGTACCCGGGACGCAATGATATCCACCAAAGTTTTGGACAAAATTTGATCAGCAATTTTCTTTTTCCCTTATAGCGAGTCTTCTATATAACCCTATGCTACTGTACTGGACTTCCATCCACCGTGTCTCTTAATTGTAGTAAGATTAGCACCAGAGTCCGCCAACAAACTAGCTGAGGAATGTCGGAAGCTATGTCCAGTGTAAAGATGGGAATCAGGCAAATTTAGAAATTTAGCCATTTGGGCTGGCATTTTATCAAATGTGTTGATTCCATCTTATAAAAAGTTTGGAATGATTAATATTTACTGGACGAAGGGCTATGTACTTTTTATTATGGTTCATATACAAGGTACCACTAATTACAAAGGTTCGTTGCACATAAGTTTTTGTGTCTGGTATATGCACAATTCGTAAAGTTCCCAAATCTTCGATGTTATTTAATATTAAATTACACAGTTCTGGACAACAGTTTAAGGGAAATAAGGTTTTGATAAAAGGAAACAAATTATTTTTATTTACACAAAAAAAAAACAAAACAAAAACATCGTTTTTTAAAACTTTCATATTCATTCGTCATCCTCATCTGCAGAATTATTACCTAAAACAACGAGAATGTGAACAAAATTTAGTATATCTTTGCACAATAGACTTTAATATTATTAAAAAGAAAAAAGGTAAAACCAAAAATAAGAGAAGAAGAAAAGCACGTCCTGCATAAAGCCCGGGATCGCGTTCACAAATGATTCGTTTAGAAAGACCAGGCTGTATATCCGCAACGACGTATGTTTTCTTTTTATTCCTTTCTGGTCAGTTGACTACTCGAGCTCTTGAAGGATCTGTGCAAGTGCAGAAGAGATATTGAAGGCAGGAAAAAAAAATTCTAGTGGCCTTGTATGGCGGAGACTATCGCAGCACTTCAATTTATAGGCTGCGGTACATAATGTAACATTGCGTGTCATTAGCATTCAAGGTTAGCGAAAATGTTGCATTAATCCCCCTCACTAGAGCTGCAGCCCAGCCTCACAGTTACAGGGTATTTTACCAAGTACTGCGTAGCTGGGAAAAATTTAATTAACTTGATTTCTATTCTTTGAGTCTAAAACTCCAGAGAAGCTTCTGAAACTCATTGCCTGCAAGTGCCAGAAAGGTTGCAAGGGCCATTCCGGATGCAGAAGGATTGGGTTATACTGCTCTAGACAGTGTCTGAATTGTGAATGAGGGTGCTCCGATATAGAAATACTGCTAAGTGATGACTATGAAGACATTTCACCTTATATTATAACAAGTAATTATTATTCTAATCTAGTATGTATCACTGTAATTTGGGAACTAAACTTGCACAGATCAAAATGTCATAATTACATTTTTTTCCAGTGGATAGACCAGTGCCTATCCTTTAAAAGCTTGAGCAGTTCATTGACCAGAAAGGAGTAAAAAGAAAAAATTCCGTCGTTGCGGATATACATAACGCAATCCTGATCTTTATGCAGGTAATGCCTTCTTCTTCTCTTATTTTCGGTTTTATCTTTTTTTTTATAATATTAAAGTCTAGTGTGCAAAGACATACTAATTTTGTCCTTAATGAACATGAACGGCATTGCTTCTTATTGTAGTTATCAAAAGTCCCCATTCTCGATGTTTTAAAATTTAAAAAATGTTTTTTTTGCTTTTTTTTTTCGTGTAAATAAAAATTTGTGCCAAATATGTTTTCTTTTAACAAAACCTTATAAAAAAAGGCTTGCTGAGCTATGGACCTCACTCACGTTTACCAATTACTTAAATGTAACCAGGACATACCTGGTAATCGTAAAATAATTGATTTTGGAAGTGTATGAAATTTTTACCTTTTTGGCAAATAGTCAAGAAATACCATTTTTTTCACACGATCTAACGACGTTACGGATTGTTCCAGGCTTTAGAGCTATTATACGTATTTGTAGGATTTTTTTAATTAAGTGTATCATAATTGTCATAGAAAGAACGCGAGGTTTTTTGCAATTTCGTTGTGAAGCTCATGCATGGCGAGGTGGCAAACCTTAGATTCAGCTTCAGCAGCCTGAAAAACATAAAAAACCGATAAGAAAAAAACTTCTACATTTTTTTTTTGGAAACGCTGTTTCTGAACCTTGGATGACTGAACTATAACGGCTGGCTAACGTTTAAAATATAGCTCTTAAAATACTGCTTCCTTTATACCAAATTGGCTGAACTTTAAACAAACTGAATGCAATAAAGGATACAACATATCAAAATTATATTTGCTGCTATGTCAAAGCCACCACTATTTTTTTTTGTTGACTCTAAGTTAATTTGTTAATACTTTTATTTGCTGGTAATGGTTTATAGTTTATACCAAAACAAACAGCCATTGTTTACACAGCGCCATTAAATCCACAAACAATATAGATTTATATGGTACGTAATTTAAAGAAAATAATATTAAAATAATATATACACTGTTTTATTGTTTATATTATTTATTTTTAGGTGATTTGGAATACATGAAGTTTTATTTAGCTAACGGCGATTATAAAAAAAAATCATTAATGAAAGTGAATTGGATTTTCAGCTTTAATATTTTACCAATATGCGTGTTTTTAAAAATCACTACTCATAAATTATTAATTTACATCGATGTATAGCAGTAAAATTTATTTTTGTAGCCGCGAACCGATGTCAATATTATTCTACGAGAGTAACAAATATTTATTATACCTACTAGTTTTAACTTTCTTCGTTAAAAGGAAAGAATTGTGTTTAAATGTTTACAGATCTTTATATCTTTGGGTGCCTAGATCACGAAATACATGAGTTTTTGTGCTGTTTTTAGTTTTTTTTATCTCTATTGCAGCCTCCGAAGGCTTCTATGTAGTCTTATTACTAGGTACCGTGGATGCCGATTAAGTATCGAAACATGCAGAGATTGCACTTTCCCAACAGCTTTCAGGCAACGCGGTAGTGCCACCAAGAACTTTTTACATGTAGCTACTGCTTTTGAACTCCCTGTTGCAGAAGCACATTTTGCTACCTGGAAGCTATTTTTTCTATAGCCACAAGTACGCAAAAATTCCTTCTAAATTTTTAGCACATATTAAAAATCTAAATGTAAACCGTAAATTTTCCCTTTTAGTCATGACAACGCCACCTTAATAAATTCAAATTATTTTAAAAATTTCTTTACTGATCTAAAAACAACGAAACAAAGGAAGCCGCCCATCGCTAGGCAACGCTAATACATCGACATATTTTCGTTAACTTGTGTTGACATAGCGTATCAATAAAGTCTTAAAATTTCGACCGCCTGAAAACAAGTGTATAAAATAAAATGCAAGGTCCGTGCTTCGGGAGGCCGGCGACAGGCAGTACAATTACATGTGAGCTCGAGGTAGGGTCGTCATTGGAAAGTTCTCTGATTTCTTTTGTATTTTTTGGGAAATCCGCCGTTTCCATGGTAGTGATTTATACTACTTTCCTCGTATTAGTTCAAAGAATTTGACTAGCACATCTATTTCCCTAAACAATTAAAATTGTTTACAGTTCTTTGTAAAAAAATGTGCATCCCTCTTAGCTACTAGAGCTAAATTAAACGTTTCTTGGTTCAATGTTAGATTGACATATTCTATGCAAAGTTTAAAGGTAATGTGTGATTAAAGTAATTAAAAAGAACAGCACAGGACAGGCCTTTAATTAAAAGTGTGACAAAAAAAGGCGAAATCTAAATGGATTTGTAAGGGAGTAGCTGCTAAAAAAGGTAAAAGACAATTTAATTGATAGAATAGGCGATCAATAATCCATACCTAGTGTCACAGGAGTGGCAAGTGATACCGGCTATCCTAAAAACTAATTTCTAAATTTGACTTTGAACTTTTTAATTTTTAAAGTAATAATAATTAATCTCTAATTGTGTCGTAAAGTTAATAGATTTACGCCTTATAAACTCCGGAAGGCGTAAACGGGTGTTTAGCAAAATTTTAATAAACTTCTTGATAAATTTAGGTGAATTTTTTTCTCAGATTTTTTAAACAAATTTTGTAACTTTTCTCTCGCATTTTTGTTAGTAAAATTAGGTTTTGATTAAGTTGTAAACAGATAATATTGTCTTTAGATAATAAGTTATGTTTAAATCTTTCTAAACGCTTGACAAATTAATTACGGCTAGCAATGCCAAGTAAAATAGTAATTTCGAATCTTTTTTTTTTGCTTGAAGATTTTTAAAAAAAATAAATTAAATTTAACAAAAATTTGTCAAGGCGAAATTTTTAGAACCTGTTTAATCATAAACGTTGAGCATTCCAACCTTAATTTGCACCTATTGGGATGCAGTTCATATTTAGCCGATACCAGAGTTTGTCGGCAACTACTTATGGTGCTAAGGCATAAACACTTACGTTTCTCATTCACTTTCGTCCTTTAATGTCTGGGTAATGTCATTGAGGGTTGCGTTCATAAATCATTACAAAGCACCACATTTCTTAAATTTTTACTATAGAGACCGTTTTTAAATAAAGTTTTTATAATACTGATCATTTTATTCCGGCGTTCAAAGTCATAGTCTGGAAGTGTAACTCTGCTCAACATTCTTTAACGGGTTTCTTAACGCTGCCAATTTTTTGTAAAACATTTTAAAAGTTACGTTATATTTATTTTCTTCCGTAAAAAGTGATATTTGTACGGTAGCATAAAAGCGCTCGAAAAATTATAACAAATGTAATACTCTGTAAATATCATTTTGTTTCCATTACAGTGTGAACGCAGCCCAGATAAAAAACTACAGTTTAACATAGATTCTGAACCACCCTCAACGGCACACGGTGTTTACTGGCGGTCACCCATCCAGTTACTGATCGTATGGTATACCTAATAAAAGTAAGGCAACCATCGTTTTTGAAGAATAGCGCATTGTTGTTATATGAAATTAAATGTCTGAACATATAGAAGTTTAAAAAAGAAGGATGAGAAAAAAAAATTGATATGTAGCTATTAGATCATTTTTAGATTCTAAAAAATTTAAAAATCTCTTTTTAATATGTAAGTTAAATATACAGGGTGTCCCAGAAGTAATGGGACACAAAGCAACAGCAGATTCCTTAGGTCGAAAAAATGCAATTAACGTAAACTTGCCTTATCCGAAAGTTGATAATAACTAAAATACAGGGTGTCAAACCTTGAATAATGTTTTCGTTTTTTTGTAACAATTTCTTAACTAAATGACATAGCGGTACAAAATTTGTGATTTGGGGGTTCTTTGAGGCGAGAAATTCAAATTCGCCCATACTTTTGATATTGCTAGTAGAGATCGCCAGCTACGGCCTACCCCACTTGTTTTAGATGGCATAACTTTAAACTTACTATTTTGACCGGGTTGTTAAAAAAAAGTTACTGTAATTCCCTTTGTGTCAAAATGTATACCTCATTTAGGTTTCTAGGAGCAACTGTTTCCGAGATTAACGCACTTTAAAAGATGCCGCCATTTTTCTATGGAAAATGGGGTTTGACCAATTGTTTTCAAACTTTGCGAAGTAATAGTTCTTAACACGCTGATCAAAAGTCTCCACGGGCACTTTGAGGGTGATTTTAAGAGGGTTAAAAGGGTTTTTGGGTTTTGTGCCCGTGGAGCTTTTGATCAGCGTGTTAAGGTCTATTACTTTGCAAAGTTTGAAAACAATTGGTCAAAACCCATTTTTCACAGGAAAATTGCGTAGTCCTTTAAAGAGCGTCTATCTCGAAAACAGTTGCTCTTAGAGACCTAAACGAGGTATACATTTTTGACGCAGCGGGAATTCTAGTAACTTCTTTTTTAATAAATAGGACAGTATACTTAAAAAAAGTTATGTCATCTAAAACAAGGGAGGGAGGCCGTTGGTGGCGCCCTTTACTAGCAATATTAAAAATATTTACGAATTTGAATTTTTTATCTCAAAAAAAAACCAAACCTTCAATTTTGTGTCGCTATGTCTCTTAGTTAAGAAATTATTACGGAAAAACGAAAACAAAATTAAAAGTTTGACAAACCTTTATCTTAGTTACTATTAACTTTGGGATAAGGCAAGTTTAAGTTAATTGCATTATTTCGACCTAAGGAATCTGCTGTTGCTCTGTGATCCATTACTTCTGGGACACCCTGTTTATATATATATATATATATATATATATATATATATATATATATATATATATATATATATATATATATATATATATATATATATATATATATATATATATATATATATATATATATATTGATCCTATTTTATTTACAGAATTTTTTCTAAAAAAGTGCATTTTGTATATAAGTAAGGGAAGTAAATAGTATTTATTTCATACTGTACTATAAAACACACTTCTGGATACTTGGTTTTATTCTAGAAAAAAAAACTTTTAGAATATTGAGGTCGGTAAAAAAATTACCAAACTAGTCCGGTAAAACTTTTTATATAAAATCCTCTCACCACCATACATACCTAATGTAATCTATGCTCCAACCTATATTATGAACAAATATACAAATAACAAACTACATAAAAAATAATATGAACATATTTACAACCATTAAAATTTATTGTATAATTTGTATTATCAGTAAAATTTAATATTCATTAGTCAATCTTTTAGTCAAATTTAAATTTTGTGTCAGTACTGACAATGTTCAGTAACAGTAAACAAAAAGCTATAAATCTGTTTTTAAAGCTGACAAAATTATTTTGTTGATATACAAAGCAGGTTAAAAATACGTCATTATTTCAAAACATACATTTCGACACTATAGTAATAATTAAAATATTGTACATTATTCGTCCAAAAAACCTTTACAGTATTCGTTTCGAAATTCCAGACTCTGCTTCTTCGTCGCCTCGTCCGTCTTACTCATACTGAAAAGTTAATTTTCCGGAGACATAACTAATAATAATTATATATAAAAATTATATATATATATATATATATATATATATATATATATATATATATATATATATATATATATATATATATATATATATATATATATATATTTATATATATATATATATATATATATATATATATATATATATATATATATATATATATATATATATATATATATATATTTCAATTTTCTTAAACCATTTATTTATAATAAGTTTTTGTTTCTGGGTATAGGTTTTGTTTATTGTTATTTAAGGAAACACATTACTACTTTGACGTTTCGCCCATTATATTGGGCTTTTCAAAACATTTATTTTTGGTTATCAACCTAAAAACAGAACAAAGTTAACATAGATTTTACATATACATAAAAGAAAAACAAACAACAAACATACACGACTTACAATATACGATGATTTAGTATACTTAAAAACATTGTTTTAATAATTTTAAATTTTTAAAATACGCACCTCGAAGAAACATCTTAGTAATCGGACTATTTATACCAATACAATTTAAATAGTCCGATTACCAAGATTAGTTAATATGATTTACGTTATTGGTGAATGTTTTGAGAACTGTTTGTTGGCTTCACGAGTATATGCACAAAAATACCCAAACAACAGACATCCTGATGAAAGAATGCTACAGTCACTAAAAGAAAGATTCGATCGTACTGGAAGCATAGCTTACGAAAAGAAAGCCAGAACAAAAAGAGTTTTAAATGAAGAAAACCAATTGACAATCAGCCTTTCAGTTGTAGAGAATCCAGAAATTAGCGTAAGAGAGTTAAGTAAAAATTTAGAATTTAAAAAATCGTCTGTGGGAAAATGCCTTCAGCAAAACAAGTTCCATCCCTATCATGTTCAAATGCATCAAGAACTAACTGAAAACGATTATGAAAAACGAATTACATTTTGTCGATGGGCACAGCAACAGGTAGCAAGAAACGAGAATTTTTTTAAATTTGTTTCATTTACAGACGAATGTACATTTCATTGAAATGGTTTTGTAAACAGGCGTAATTTTCATTTTTACGACACCAAAAATCCCCATAAAGTGCATGTTAGTAATTATCAACACAAATGGAGTATCAATGTTTGGAGTGGAGTGGTGCATGACTTTGTGGTTGGTCCGTATTTTTTTGAAAATAGTGTAACCGGAGAAGCTTTCTTAAATTTCCTAAGAAACGATTTTCCACGCTTAACAGAACATCTTCCCGACTTTGTAAGAGAGCAGATGTGGCTTCAACTGGATGGTGCGCCAGCTCACTTCAGCGCAAACGTTAGGGAACATATCTCGGAACAATTTCCAGAGAAGTGGATTGGAAGGCAAGGTTCGTTATAATACTTCATAGTAACTGGCCTTTCTTATTAAATTTTTTACTTCTAGGCCCCACTGCATGGCCACCCAGATCGCCGGACTTTGTGTGGGGAACCGTTAAATCTGACGTGTATCGTTTTGAAGCCACAACTAGAGAAAATATGATGGAACGTATACAACAGTCGTTCAGGCGTATTACCCCTGCTATGCTTCAAAAAGTTAGATCATCTCTTTCACATAGGTTTAATCTGTGTTTGCAGCAAAATGGTAGACATTTTGAGCAGTTGTTGAGTTAAAGATCTGTTTTCTATTTAAAATTATAGTTTCTTTTCTTACAAAGTTTGTTAATTTTTGTATCTTAAAATTTTATTAAAAAAAATTCAATTAGTTTTCTTAATGTTGAGCAACTTAATACTTATTTAGTAAACGTCAAAAATGACACCCACTTACTCAATTGAAGCCACAAAAAAATCAAGGCCAACTAATCACAATACCTTTTTAAATTTTTAATTTTTAAGGGAAAAACGCTAATTTTTTTTTTTAACTGCAATTTAAAAAAAACTGGAAAGATAAAAGGTTTACATGTTGGTATCATTTTAAAGGTAAATGAATACTCTATCGATACATACTACTAGATACAGGGCGTTCCATTTAAAAAAAAGGCGTAAAACAAAATTGAAAATATTGATATTTAAATATAAATTTTGTACACTCTGCATATGGAACACACAAAAGGGACTCTTATAAGATGAAGTGATCCCAGTTTAAAGCTTTTACAAACTTTCAGTAAAATTAAGTAAAACATTATGGAGGAATTAAACTTTAAGTAAAGTAGTGATTTCGGCAAAAAAAATTATTAAAAATTTAGTAGCTTGGCAACGTCGCATTTTAGAGCAAAAATATTTTAGGGTTGAACAAAGCATTCGATAGTGCACTAATTCCATTAAAAAAAGTAGGTCATTCCATTTGAAAAAAATAATTATTATGTGCCACGCTTTTTGGGACACCTGTATAAGTCAAATTATTTTTAGAAAGTAGTTTCTTTATCATCATTAAATAACGTGAATCAAAATTTTCATTAAATTGACTATAAAGCGCAATAGAAGACGAGTTAATGGAACTGAATTTATATATATATATATATATATATATATATATTATATATATATATATATATATATATATATATATATATATATATATATATATATATATATATATATATATATATATATATATATATATATATAATATATATATATATATATATATATATATATATATATATATATATATATATATATATATATATATATATATATATATATATATATATATATATATATATATATATATATATATATATATATTACAGAATTTTCCTAAAAAGTGAATTTAGTTTATTAGTAATGGAAGTAAATAACTAGGGTAAGCGGAGGTGGTTGAACGAAAAATCCAACCGCTAGATGGCAGTTGATGCAAAAAGAGTTGGCGAGAAAAATTAAAAGTAAAAAGAAACCAATTTGGTTGTTTTCAAAAATGAAAAACTTAGGTATTTATTGAATTTAGATCTAAGGTTTTGGTAAAAAATTTGGAATAAAAATTTATTCCTATTATATTTTACCATGCATAGTATTAACAATGTGTTGCACTCCAACCTTAAAATGTTATTCGGTGTCTAATAATACATTTCTATATTAATACGGCCATCTGTCACGAATAATAAAGGGAATGGATGCATGCGAAATAGCTCACATGGCCTTACTATAACTACTTTTATCGATCCTCAATTTGAAGGCTACAGTATTATATAGATAGATGCCTAATGTTTATAAAAGAAAAGCATTGAATTAAAAATATAAAAATGATGCTCTATGCGCTGCTAAAACTTACGACATTCCTTGAAAAACATTGGAATAAGAATACAAAATACAAAAAAGGGCATATGATTTCCTCATCTACGCTCAGCGAGAAAAATTAACGAAAGCTTGCTGCTCATGTAAAAACTATGCAAAGGTAAGGATTTTTTTAACGACGATCTCAGAGTACAGAGCGCAGATCTCACAGTTTCAACAAGGCAACTGAAAAAGGTGGTTACGATTTGAGGCAAATGTTTTTAAAAATAAAACTTTATATTAAACTGCAAGATATCATTGGCTTAAACAAGTTAACAAATTTAAATTTTTGTAAAGTAACATAAATGAAAATAGGTTTTTTTGAAATATTTTGGGGTCCTAAATCCGAAAATAATAAGGTAATTACTGTAACACCTACATTGTTTTTGTTATAAAGAAAAAAGAGAAGGGTCGACATATTTTTACACTTTAATATATTTATTTAATATAAACATTTAAAACATGTGCTTTATTTCTACTTTTGATTTTGTTTTTGTTGGTCAATAGGGTTGGTATATTATTTTATAATTAAGAGATATTTTTTTAAGTTTATTTAATTTTTTAAACTGCATTTTTAGTTTTAATTAATAAGTGGAATATTTTTTTAGAAGTAGTTATATTAATATATAACTAACTATACAAATATAGAAAGAAAAACATATTTTAAGATTTTGTCAATAATTTTCCTAGATGCACTAGAATTTGATCCAAGTTTTAAAATATATTTCCTTTAACATCATACTCTTAGCTCGGGTTGCACTTACACCTATAAGTCCATATCATTAAAAGTGCTGAATCGATTTATATAAAATTTTACCGTTTCCTAAGTTGAAGTAGATGTAAGCCAATAAAAAAAATTACCATAGTCTAATTAATGATTTTTAAAAAATGCGTACGAAAACATACATACAAACATACCTACCAACATACAAACATATATGCAAACATACATAATAGCATACATCAATAAGCTGTTAGGTTAACTGGAGAAAGCATCGATTTGGCATATGCGTGGCATCATAAAGGCACATTCTAAGGTTCTGCCAAACGATGAATGAACCTCTGTACTCAAACAATAAAACCCACTAAAACCCGGGAAAATGGTTACTACAGATACTATTTTGTCGTAAAGCGTGGCTGCCAAGTATCTTTCTGTTTCATTTACTTGATAGTATATAGTACATAAAATTAAGCTCTATTATTGTATTTTAAACTGTAAATAATATTTGTCATATTTATTACTATAAAGTATTACACAGAAAAGTAATGATGTCAAAAATTATTCTATTTTTGGACAGCTACTAATAAAGACGCTAAAAAACGTGACAACAGTGCTTTTTTCGTAAAGGCGTACTTCAGCCAATGACTAATAGTCGTTGTACTTCAACCACCTTCGGCTTCGCTCGACAGATGACACATTCAATATGGCGTTTTAGTCTGAATGTTTTTCATTTTTTGAGTTATTTTTGTGAAAGTTATTGTATTAATATCAGTTTTGTGTAAGTACTTTTAATAAATTAAAATGGTAAGGCAGTGCCAAGGGTGTAAAGTGACGGATAATAATTTTACAAGTAAGTAAAAACTATGCTTGTACCATTCTATCGCCAGTAATAAAAACAAATATGTTGGGCGCAGCTCTCGATTGCGTTTATGGATAAAATGCTTTCTCTATCTATTTTATCAGCTCATTGGCATACATACACCTAAAAAAATTTGTTTTAATAAAAAATAATAATTACTTTGTGTTTCTTTAGATTCACAGAATTAAAAATTTAATAAAAAATAGTTCAATATAAAACTACTTTATTTTTTATGGCAAAACATTATAAAACAATACCGATATCTCCTCAGGACTTACACTACATTATGCATACTTAGCAAAAAAGAGAGAAAAACAAAGTGCAGTTAGCATAAAACAGTAATGTGATAAATTTTATCTCTTACTTATACTAACACTTTATAATTATTAGAACAAATTCTTAAATCAAAGATATTAATGCCGCAAGAAAACCTTTTTTAAAAAAGGGCCTAATCCATTATTTTATTTAAAAGTACTGATAAGATTATCTTATTTTCGTTTTATAAAAAACCTGTAGATAAATCGAAAGGTGGCTTGCTTATAATAACTATGCTATTTATCTATGATTTGAAACTGTATATCCAGCCGCTATTTGGTTTTAAAGCGTAGTAGGGTGTACTTATAGAATATTATACCAGTGGGACTCTTAATTAGGCCGTTAGGGCTGCTTAGTTATACACGCGGGTGCTTTATTTTAAATCTGTCCTGTTAGCAGCAATGATAAAATATCCTAATTCAGTAAAATTAAATCGAGCGGAAATAACTTTCTTGTTTAAAACAGATACTTTTACGTTTATTACCACGATAATGAAAAACAGATAATAAAGCAATTATTGTATTCTCAGGAAAAGTAAGTAAATTAAGAACTCAGTTTCACTACATGGAATTTGGTTCCAATGTAAATAATATTTACAATGATGTTTGCTTTAAAAATTACACAAGTCAACAAATTTAAATTTTTGTAAAGTAACATTAATGAAAATAATTTTGTATGTATTTTGGAGTCCTAAATCCGAAAATGATAAGCAAATTACTGTAACACATGCAGTTTTATTGTTATATCGAGAAAAAAGAGGAAAAGACATATTTTTACAACCTTATTTATTTATTTAATATAAACACATAAAACATACGGAATCCATGCAAAACATTTCTAAGGATTGGTTGTTATCTGACTAAAATATATACAGCAACAAAAACGTTTACTACTTCCTTTTGTGTTCTGCAGCATCATCCCTTTTTAAAACCCAACAGTAGTCGCCCAACGGAGATGGGTACCAGCGCCCCTGATATCTTGTTGTCATTGTCCTGATGTCCTGGTGAAACCTCTATCCTTGTTCCTCGCTTACTGCACCCACATTTTCCGGAAAAAAAATCAAATAAGATTGCACAAAATGTATTTTTAGAGACATGCAACACCCTAGTAATTCATAAGGTTTCAACAGTTCATCTATGAGTTTTAAGAGTCTTCATTTTTCTTGTTTCCTAGAAATCCCTTCACTACACGTACAAAACACGTCCAAGCTGCCAATTCCTTTTTATTTATTTTTTCTTGAAAACGGAAATCACCTAGGAGCTTTCTTATCTGAGGTCCAATAAATATGCTTTTTTTTAATTTCGCATCACTTAGTTGAGGAAATATTTCTTTTAGGGACTTAAAAGCACTATCTTCTTTGTCCAAGGCTTTAAGAAAGTTTTTTATTAGTCCAACTTAATATGAAGAAGTGATAGCATATTTTATGTTTGAAATACCTGGTTTAAAAGAAGTTCTATGGGGCCAATCCCTTTTACTATGGTATTCTTTTGTTGCCTTTTTGTCTACAAAAGAAAACAGTAATACTTTGTAAAACCCCCTTAAAGTCCTAGCAAGATACCTATGACTTTTAAATCTCCACAGATATCAAACTGATACTGTTCATATTTAATATGATTTAATGTGGTTGTTGTGTTGTTATTGTCACTGAATAGGCTAAGAAATAGATGGTTTTTTGTTTTCATTATGTAGCAGGACTGCTTTTAGGCTGTATTTCGACGAATCTATGAATAAACGCCACTCTCTAGGACCATATTTTATATTAAACTTATTTATTAAACCATTATTATCACAACAGGCACATAGCGACCCTTCCATTAAAAATCTTGATAATGTTAAATTCCGTTTTTGGTAAAGTGAAACACTTGCTTTTTTATCTAACACGTTTCACTGTTAAAGTCTGAAATCAAGAAGTTCCGATTTTTGTTTTGACAATTCTAGGTCACGTACCGAGTCATTTAATTCATTCTGAGTTATTCAGTAAGGTTCACTGGTAGTTGATAAAAATTTTGGGTCAAAACTGGTGTCTCAGGAAGTTGTGGATCAGATTCTGATAAAGAATTAGAATCACTTCTTCTGATAAAGAATTAGAATCACTGGGAAACACGATGTCCAGGTTAAAAGGCGCGATCGATACCGGTAGTGCCTGGCAATGAGGAAATGGCCTTAGCGCAGAAGGCAAATTTGGATACTCTATTTTGTCTTTATGCTTTTTTGAAATCCATTCAGTTAAGTGATGCAAAAGTAGAAATTACTCATATGGGTCAGTAGGTTCTCTCCATACCATAGAAACAGCAAACGGAATAGAATTTTTCTTGCAATACATTCACTGCACTTAATTTACGTGACAACTTACACAACAAATCTCCAATTTGCCACTTAAAATATAAAAAAATAGGCTTTTTGACTTCCTCAGATATACATCTAGCTTGGGACTAATAAATCGTTTAGATATATAACAAAACATATCTTCTGGATTTTTGCAACATCGACGACCCCAACTTGCATTTTATATCAAAATCGACTTAAACACACTAAACTAAAGAAAACAATAAAACTCTTAAAGGTTCGTACAATACTGTAAAAAATAACCCCTCTGTGGTCTTGTTGTACTTTCCGGTCCTAAAGCGGGTAAAAATGATTTTAAAGATCGCATTATATAAAAAAGCAAGTCCTTGAAAATGCTAGGTCATTTTTGGGAAAAAGTGTTTTATTAACTTCCTAAATATAATGCATGTTATTAATAAAAAAACAAATTAAAATTTAAACACCATTTCATTAATGAAATAGATTATTTAGGCTTTTTTCCGGATATGAAACCTAATTTTCAGATACCAGGATATAGATTGGTTTGCACGCAATTATGTGGCCCTCGATTTGGTCCACGGAACCTAATTGATCCTTGCTGTGTAAACTAGATTACTGTGACAAGCTTTAATTTCCATCAAAATCTTGAACCACACAAAATGCAAGGTCCGCATGTTTCAGTTCTTTGACATCGTTAACAACACTGAATAAAGTGAATAAAATATTTAAAAACTCGACAGGCCACCCTACTTGAGCTTTGTGCAAGCCTTTGTCGGCTATTCTAAAAACGAACGAAAACAATGTGTTGTGCTTTATAAAATTTGAATATATAATTATTAATTAATTTGTGTTGTTACGGTATTTTGTTTTTTTTTCTGTAAAAATAGCTTTTATTTTTACATGGAATTACAACGTAAGGTAAGGTTGCTGGATTTTTTAGATTACATATTAAGAAAATATATAAATTAACTTTTTTAAACTACATTTTATTTATAAAACTACTAAGTAGGTAATCTACTAAGGCAGGTCCATAGTTAAAACCGTAAACTTTTGTCTATAACACATTCAATTTGTAAACGAGAATATTATATTTAATAGATATTAACGTTATAAGTCCGGAAAATAAACTTTTACAATACTATAAAGCTTTTTTAGGCGAATAATGTAAAATAATTTATTTCATATTGTACTGCCAAAATTAATGTTTTGAAATAATAGCGTGTTTTTAATCTGCTGCGTATATCTGCAAAATAATTAATTGTGAGCTCGGGACACGGATTTTGGATTTTTGTTTACTGCGAATACATTGTCAGTATTGACATTAAATTTAAATTTGACAAAAAGATTCTGTTAATGTATCCACAAAACGCAACTGTTCTGTTTTTATTTATATCAAGGTGAAAAGTAAAGTC
This sequence comes from Listronotus oregonensis, assembly GCA_019359885.1. Taxonomy (NCBI): domain Eukaryota; kingdom Metazoa; phylum Arthropoda; class Insecta; order Coleoptera; family Curculionidae; genus Listronotus; species Listronotus oregonensis. The sequence continues at coordinate 22,046 of JAHBCN010008254.1, forward strand.
GGTTAAAAATAAGTGTTATTTTACAATCATTTTTGGTAAAATTGACGAAATGGAGGAAGATGACAAAAATTTGATTCCTAACGAAATTTTGCAAAAACCTAATAAGGATTGCAAAATGGTATGAAAAAGATGTTTTTTTTACGGTACCGAGTTCGGTAAAAAAGTTTTACCGAACTAGTCCGGTAATAGTATATTTCATTACCAGTACAACAACCTAGACAAATTCTCGGCTGCGCCTCACACGAAGGTTATGCAAGAATGGAAAAATCCATTTATGGACGTGTAATGAACGATATTTTTTATTATACTTAGGTACCTGAAAACAACATAAACAAAAAACATCGCAAAAAATGATTTAAGAAAATTACAAATATTTAAAACAGTAAAACAAATTAACAAAAAAAATTACAAGCTAATTTAATCTAAGAAAAAATTTTTGGACGGGACCGTTATGAATAATGGTTATTGTACAATTCGTATTATTGTTGAAGCTCAATCCTTTTTGTATTTCTTTTTGATGAACTAAAGATGTATATAAAGAATATCGTCACTCACAATTTTGATTCTTATCTGAGTCCGCGATTCGGTAAAATATTCATGTTCATATCTCAACCTGGATTTCACTGGTAATAAGTCTGCACTTACTTCTGCCGCATGTTGTAATATAATATCGGGAATATCCGGATTTTTTTCCAAATCTGAATTTATGTTTTAAAAATGGCATAAATTTCACTGACAGAAAATAAAATATGTCATTAATAAACAAATCCTTGTTATGAACAGTTTCCATAGATGGATTTTTGTATAAGCGCACGGAAAGAGGGATCGGGAATGTCATTCTACTGTATTTTATACACAGTTGAAAATGTAGTATTTTCAGATAAGTATAATAAAAAACTTTTTTAACGGGCTCAACACTGTAAAAGTTTATTTTTCGGACTAAAATCAAATATCTAAAAGTGCGTTTTATAGTACAGTATAAAATAAATATATTTACCAGTGTCTACATTATATTTAAGCCTTCTCCAACCCTATTTAAAATAGATGTAAACATGGCGTTTGGTCCTTTTCAAATACATGTAAATAAATAAAGGAGATATTTGACCTATAAATTGTAAATCCACATGTTAGAATGATAATTTAGGGCATAAATTAAATGTTTAAAGCTTGGCGGTCACAAGCAATGTAGACATACCCTTACCTTATTAACATTAAAATTGTACATATAGGCGTGTTGTTAAATTCATCAGATGGTTTAGCGCTGAAATCTATCGTGACGTCACACTAGATTACTGCTAGTTTTATCCTTGTCCATATACTACTAAAACAACGGCCATCTTTCTTTAGCGCTTTTCCATCAATTAATTTAAAAACGGCTTGATGAAACAGCGATTAGTGCGCACGATTCATCATGAATTTAAAAACACGCCTTATGCTTTCCTCGTTAAACTACTCACACTTATTTCCGGAGTGTGTGTGTGTGTGTAAAAACGGTTTTATTGGACTGTGCAGGCCGTATTTAGAACTTACAAACCAGTTGATAATCGTTTGCTTGCAAAACTGTACAGGCCAACCGAAATGTGTGTGTGTGTGTGGTGTGTGTGTGTGTGTGTGTGTGTGTGTGTGTGTGTGTGTGTGTGTGTGTGTGTGTGTGTCGACTTCTGACAGTTTTGACTTTGTCGTTGCGCTCCACGCTTTATTTTTTGCTTTTATCATTTAGATAAAGTTAATTTATATTTATTAATTTGAACCTTGTATCTGAAAAGTTAAAATTAAATATTATTAGGATAGAATAAAAATATCGGAAAAGGGCATTCTTTTTTCAGCCATTCGGTACACCATATCTTTCTATTGAGGCACTGACTAATAAAAGTTTAAGCATGGCAAAACAATCGATTAATGACGCCATATACTCGTATATCCCCTAAAGTACTACGAGAAAATGAACTGAACTAAAGGATTACCTGAGCGTAAGAGTCTAGGCTTTAGCCAGTTTTTCCGCTGTTGATTTCCGGAATGTGTGTGAGTACCTTTAGTCATTTTTTAATCTTTAATTGCAGGATAGTCCAGAGTTTTTATCTTCTTGGTTAAAAATTAAGGTATGTTTAAATTTTCTGCTTTTTGCGCAGTTTCATAGGCCTCAAGCTACCTAAACTATTAGATATTTCTAACAATTTCAAAAAAAGTGACGATATAATAATCACACAAATTTGGGTGAGAAGTATGTAAGAATTGTTAACTTAGATTGGTTTTTCATTATCGGTGTTATTGCGACTTTATATGGTGCTACAATATAGTGAGGGGTTTTACCTTTAATGATCACAGCTAAGTTCCCTGCTACTGACTATGGGTAAGCAAGCTGGAAATACTGAGAAAATTCAAAACGCAGAACTGTTAATAACAATGAGTTGTTAGTTTAACTGGAGAAAGCATCGATTTGGTATAAGCGTGGCATCATAAACGCACATTCTAAGGTTCTGCCTGGCGATGAATGAACCTTTCAACTCGAAACAATAAAATTCACCAAAACCCGGGAATATGGTTACTACAGATACTATTTTGTCGTAGAGAGTGGCGCTAAGTATCTTTCTGTTTCATTTACTTGATAGTATATTATGATTAAATTTACTTAATTTATTCCTAAAATTACATCAAATTAAGCCCTTTTATTATTGTATTTTAAACTGTGAATAATATTTGTTATATGTATTACTATAAAGTATAACACAGAAGAAAAATAATGTCAAAATACTATTTTGTTTTTAGACACCTAGTAATAAAGGCGCGACAACGTGACAACAGCGGATTTTTCGTAGAAGCGTACTTCCGCCACATATATATATATATATATATATATATATATATATATATATATATATATATATATATATATATATATATATATATATATATATATATATATATATATATATAATATTATATATAAATTTATTATTATATAAAATTTTTTTTACAAACGCCGAGTTGGAAATTTATTTCATTCAGTACAAGAAGAAAAGATTTATATTATTAAAAAGGAATAATAATTTGAAATCTAGGTTTATAAAAAAGTACTATACCTAATAAATTTGAATCTTTGTATATATATATATATATATATATATATATATATATATATATATATATATATATATATATATATATATATATATATATATATATATATATATATATATATATATATTTTACCAGAACAAGTTTCAGCACTGAAGTGTAGGCAAAAACATAATAGTTACAAAAAAATTAATAAAATAGGCATACTGCTAAAAATGTTGAAAATAACTAGGTTTTTACAAACAAAAGACATCCTAAAAATACTTAACCTAAATAGTCCCATAAGCATGAAAACAATACAAAATATTTCATTTTTAAAATAGATAAATTATGTTGCTACGGACCTGTTAGAAACATAAGTTAAACAAACGAGACACTGATAAGAAAAACCAAGAAAACAATAAATAATAGTAGTTGTCTTGGATCATCTCCGTTAAGTATTATTAATTAGGTTATGGAAAAATATAAAATAAAAAATTTAAATAATCTTTTAGAATTACATATTGTGGATCAGACAGTAACGAGACTTACAGAACCTGGCGAAAATTATGGAAGCCTAATTTTAAAAGTGGATATAAGTTATAAAACTAATGGCAGAATCGAAACTATTTACGCTGTTGCAAAATGTGTCCCTAGAAATAAAGTAAGTAACGTAAGTTGTAAAACTAATGTATTATTTGACAAGCTTTTATTTTTGGCTGCTCAGGATATCAATGGAGAAGATATACAGGGTAAACTTAAACTGTGGGCTGTAAGTAAGACCACAGTTTGAAAGTTTTAAAATCATTCCTTAAACTGTGGGTTTATTTACTATTTTTCTAGATTAGAAATAGTTTAAATTACATAATTATTTTCATAACAATACTAAACGGCAACAATTTATTTTGATATCACTAAAAAAAATTGCAAAAATATACAATTAAAATTTTTTGGATTCTTTTAGAAATTGCATTGAATTGTGAATATGTAGAGCCTTTTGGTACTTTGCTAAAAATAGAAGTAGAAACTATCGCATTTATTCTGTTTTACTATTAACTTTAAAAAAATGTTTCTACCCCTTAAAAAATCATTTTAAAAATTGATTTGTGTAATTCCCCTTCTTGCAGCTGCTTATGAAGGAATACTAAGTGCCACTCCCATGCATTTATCCTTTTACAGTTTATCTTTGGAATTTCACAAACTTTTAAAATTTAATAATAATAACCTACCTCCTACTTCCTTTATTAAGACATTCACGGTGTAAAATTTTATCACTTTTAACAAAAAAAAAATATTTGCCCGAATATTTCACTCCTGTATAAATTTTCCCTAAGACACGTAAAAAATCAAAAAAATTCAGCAGAAATTTAACGTTGCCTAGACAACGTGGTATTTCCACTTGCTTACAAACACAGAACAATCGAACCTGTTTGTTTGTGTTGTTAATTAGAAACGTCAAAATCAGTTAAAATGAGTCGATTTGGTCATGTACACGATGAAGAAATAGATGAAGTAATTTAAAAAAAAAACGATTTCAGTTAGTTTTAATTATGTTGCACGAAATTGAAAATTGTATGACAAAAAAACATTTTAATAGTATAATACACCCATATTTCTCCATTCTAGAATTATTCTCCCTAAATACCGCTCGTGCATAAAAATTAACCAGTAATTTTTATTCAAGCTTGTTATAAAAATTTCACTCGTTCTTTGAACTTGTGGAATTATAGATAACAAGCTTTCATAAAAATTATCGGTAATTTTTAAGCACTCGCGGTATAACCTCCGAATATACAAGGTGTTTTTAAGAGTCCATTCGTGCCGCGAAAATTGGATCCAATTTGGGGTTTGGAGCATAATGTTTTTCTCAAAAACGGTATAAGTTATCGATAATTTTCAAAAACTATATGAAAGCCAACACTTAAATCCAGGCTTCTGCTGTAATAGTTTTTTAAACTTGGATTTAGTTTTCAATATTTTCTTGAGTGGAAGTCACCCTAAAATCGGTTATGTTTAGATACTATTTTCTCTTAACTCTACTCATATTTCAAAAATCCGTTACAGCAGAGGCATAGATTATTTCTTTACCCTTAAAATGGTGTATAATTTATGTCATTTAAGTGAAAAATAGTTACCGAAAAACATTATCTTCTGTAGGCTTGCAATCGGAAACAACGGTTTCCGGTTAGGAATTTGGAAGAACCTAAATAAAATATAATATTTTTAATGCGGCTATACAAAAATTGTGGTAGTGGGAGTTTTGTTAGTCTCCGCCCACCGTCTCCGCGTCCTTTCGCCCGACCCCTAAGGTGTAGCGTAAATGCACTCTTAAAATTCAGGCATTTCTAATAATGCCATGCTTAAATTTATTTAAAGAAAAGCTGTAAATAATATAAAATTTGCGTTTTTAGAATGTTACCAGTAATAATATTAAAAAATTAAGTACAACTGAAAAATATTAAAAAAAAAACCTCTAGTTAAGGTCAAAGATAACCAACAGAAAATATTTCTTTGTGAGTCAAAACGAAGAGGTAAAATAGTATATTTCCATTTTTTTTTCAAAAATAATACCTGGGTTAAAATTTTTACAGACGGGCTTAAAATTTATTTGTAAATTAACTTAATTTTATTATTGTGCATTTAGTGTCGTTCATGTAAATTGTTAATTCAGTGTTGTATTTATCCTTTTTAGGCAATGCAGGAGGTCTTTAATACTAAAATTACATTTAGAAATGAAATTGGTTGGTACAATGAAGTAATACCTGCTCTTCAAGAATTCCAAAGAAAACATAGAGTAGAAAATATTTTGGATTGTTTTCCCAAGTTTTATGCTTCACGGTTAAGTTTGAATCCAAAATGTAATTTTGCAGATGCTGATGGTGTTATATTACTTGAAAATTTAAATGTTCAAGGTTTGTCAAATACTTATTTAATAACAGTCAAACATAGTTATTCCGGGAAATCCAGAAGAGCTTACTTCCTTTGACTTTAGGGGACATCTGATTTTACCGGAAATGGCCTCTACTTTCGATTTTTAAACGAGACGTCATATATATTTTTACATTTTTGGATTTTTTAGGACATTTTTCGCCCGATAGTTACCCATTTCTTAAATTTTTGAGAGCCTTGAAAAAAATACATTTTTATTTTTTTCTAAACCAGGTAGCCATGGTGGGCCAAAAGTTTATATTATGATTCCAATTAATTTTACAAAAATAAAAAATACCGCGTTTTGAAATGGGATAATATGAGTTTACTTCATCAATAAATGTGTTTAGTTTATAAGAAATATTTTTTTTCAATATTGAGAATATTGGCTTTTATTTATTTACGCCAGTTTTTGCACTTTTAGTTTTGTATTCAAAACCTTCAAAATTTAATATATGAGATAGGAACAGTTAAACGCAGAATTTTTTAAGAAATTCAAAACTGTTAAAATATACAAGTTGTTCCGTTTGGAAATTGAAAGTTACGTCCGTTTCCGGTAAAACCGGAATTCACCGCAATTTACGTGACTTGTCAAAATCTTTAAATTTGACACTGTTTGATATCTCCAAATTTTACTTTTCTTTATGTTTAAAATTGCAAAAAAGAGGAAGAGCCACCTTCCTGAATCACTCGAAAAAGAAATAATAATTCAGTCATGTGAGAACAACAGTTTATGTAAATTAAATCCTTTTCTCGCTACTTGAACCTTGTAAACGTAACTAATACCTGTAATCCTTAGTGATGAGCGAGACCGGTCTTGGTCTTGCGGTCTTGGTCTTGGTCTTGCAGCAAGACCAAGACCGAGACCAAGACCAAGACCGCCTTCTCGCTTGCAAGACCAAGACCAAGATCAAGACCGAGGAGTGCAAGACTACGCAAGACCAAGACCGACCTGCAAGACTCTTGCATTTTTTTCACTTTTTTTTAAATTATAATATTTAATTTTCATATTCAATATACAGAGGTATGTCATACAGACATGACAAAAAATATGTCGAGAACTGCCTAAAAAGGCGATTATTTTATGAGTAACAGGTTTTTTTTAAATAAAATGATAATTAAATCAATCACTTCGTTCTTTTATAAAATTCTCTAACAACGATAACTAATAGATTCAGTAACATGTTTCAGAAATAATAAGATTGTGACTCAATGGTCCGACAAAGCTCGATATCTCCAAAACCGTTTACGACAGAGAATAACTAGGAGTACAAAAGTTATAGAAGCTGAAAATTACTTACCTATTCCTAATGTTTTTTTTAGCTATCTAGTGATGCCACTTACAGGGTGGATCAAAAATTTCCAAAATCCAGAAATACATTATTTTTGTGCCACACTGTGTGACATCATTAAATTGCTCCTTTAAACTAAAATATAAAGGTAAAAGTGATGGTTTAAGAAAAAATATATTTGTCATGTCATTATAGGAATACTTTTTATATAAATGAATTTTAAATTTCACTTCCGGTTTAGACGGAAAAGTCAAAACAATGCCAAAAGATAATGATGACGTCATTTTTGTCAAAACCGAAAATGATATATAAAAAGCATCTACGTCGACATTGTACCTACATGACAGTTCAAGAATTTCCAGCATAATATACAGGGAAGCGATTTAAAAAAAAAAAATTGCCATCATTTTTCTATTTTAGGTTAAAAGCCAAAAATAAGGAAGTTTTCTTGAGTGGAAGTAGATTTTTCGAAAAATTCTGAAATAGAAAATAATTTTACATTTTACGCCCTTTTTTCTATAATTTTTGTATATTCAGTTTTTTACCATTATAAACGGTTTCGGATGATATCGAGCTTTGTTGCACTATCGAGCCACCTTGTATATGCAGTATGTTTATAAAGTATTTGTATAAACTTTGGACGGCAAATGTTTGACTAATTTAAACATAAAAAGCTTCCTAAATAACTTTTTTTTAATCAGAGACCAATGTTTATATATCAGAATCATTTTCTTGGAAACTTCAGATCTGATTGGTATTAAAAGTTTTTTTTTTCTGCCCTTAGAGTACTCAGTTTTGTATTTGCTTTAATTTTATATGCTTTTGCAAAGAAAATTTAAATATTTCCCATCACTAAAATGAAGCGCTATAAATAAATAAACCTCTACATCTTTTTAATCAAATGATTTAAATGTACATCTAAGGTTAAAATTGGTATATTTTAAAATTTTAAACCAAAAAACATAGTTGCCATCTTTATTTATTCGTAAGTATTAAAAAAATATATATTTTATTTAAGATTGCTTAGTTCAAATTATTATTACTAAAAAAAGCAAGACCAGCAAGACTCTTGCAGCAAGACCAAGATCAAGACCAAGACCGGGTGGTGCAAGACCAAGACCAAGACCAAAACCTTCTTTGGGATTGCAAGACCAAGACCAAGACCAAGACTAGCCCGGTCTTGGTCTTGGTCTTGCTTTGCTCATCACTAGTAATCCTTCTACAACCAAAAAGTTTACCAAGATTAAATAATAGTAAGCATTCGCAAAAACGTACTGGTTATACAGGGTGGGTAAAATTGGTCGTTTTTACGGATTATCTTAGTAACTACTGGAGTTATTAAAAACTCGTTATAGGTATTACGGCCTTGATTTTGAAGAAACTACAAATGGCAGGGTTAGAATTTTAATACATTTATTTATCAAAAAGATACAAGAAACAATTGACAAAATTTTTATTTTTGATTGTACCCTTTCACTCTTTTAATATTAAAAATAACAAAAACCCATAAAGCCATTTTTTGTAAAACTTACAGAAAATCTACAAAAATTCATTAGATTTATTATACGTGGTTACGTTAAATAGATAAGATAACAACTTTATTTTTTTCTTATAGAACGCCTTGTATATTTTCTCACAAATTAATAGTCCTTGTCACAATAACATTAAATAAGTATAAAACATTACTTCTATTAGGTATTTTCAGTGTTTTAAATATTTTAATTTTAAAATTTTTCCTTGAGCGTACACTGTGTTAACAACTTGTTTTAAAATAATGTTTTTCAATAATAATAAAATGTAGTGGTTACTACATTTATTTATTATAAACCAACACAAATACATTTTGGAAATTTAATCACAAAAAAATACCTATATACCTACCATTGTATTATATGTAAAAAAATGCTAAAAAATTGATATTATAAAAATAAATCCTTTTTTTGTATTTATTATAAATAAAATTATATATTTTTTTAGAATATAAGCAAACTCAATTTAAAATATATTAACGATAAATCTTTGAATACAAAATAAAAATTACCCCTTTAAACATGCTCCAGATTTACCTGTGGTGGATCTCTAGCTAGATAAATAGAAACCTATTTTTAACAAGATAGATGTCCTACGACAATGCTGTTATAGTAAAAGGCTTTTTAAATACCAACTAACCACAAAAATGAATTGGCACTTACGGACCCGGCTGGTGGCCTTTCAAAACACCCGATCTAACTCCATTAGACTTTTCTATATGGTGGTTTTTAATTAATAACATATATAGAAGGAGCCATCAAAATATTGAAGAGCTCCGTAATGTCTTTATATCAGCATTTCAGTCGTTAGGACCACTTCACATATTTAATGATATTATTTTATAGGCTAAGAGTAATAAATGTTTTATATCTTTCTAAGTTTTCTAATTGGTTTGAGATAAGAGTCAAGGGTAAACAGATTTGGTGCCAGGTGGCAGGTGGAACCGAAATCAATAAAGAAATAAAATAAGCAAAAATTGCAATTTTTGCTCAGACAAAAAGATTTAGCTCAATAACGTTGCAGTTAATAAAAAAACGTGTGTACTCTGTTTTCTCTATTATAAATAAAAGATCAACTAAGGATGTCAAAGACCAAATCGAAGACGTAGCATTTGTTGACAGTAACGTAACTCCTGAGTAGTGTTACTGATTAAGATACCGTGGGAGTAATATTGGTATCACAGTAACTTTCCCTGTTAACGTTTTAATTGTGAAAATAAGGCGGGAAGTTAAAATTAGTCACCGTATTTTAACGTTTCACTTGCAAACAGACTAAATAATATTGTCGCATAACCTGTTTAGCTGTTATTAAAGTAAAAAGTGTAAAATTTTTGTTTATTGAAAATTCCTTTGAGTAAAAAAAAAAATAAAGTACTTAAAATATTTAAAAAAACATTATTCTAGTTTATACAATAGGGTTTTGCAGCTGATCGAAATGTTCAATATATCAATTCTCAAATATCTATATTTTAATAACATTGAATTAGAAAGGGTCCTGTTAAATATTCTTACTGAGTTGTAAATATGTCAAAATGTGTATCTTATTAAAAAAAAGAACCTTAATCCCAAAATTAAAACTGTTTTTAAAATACGACTTTTAGCAATTAAAAACATTTGTACAAAAATTGTTTGATCTCTTGTAGAGTATACATACAGGGTGTCCCAAAAGTATTGGGACATAGGACAGCAGATTCCTTAGGTCAAAATAATGCAATTTACGTAAACTTGCCTTATCGCAAAGTTGAAAATAACTAAGATACAGGGTGTCAAACCTTTAATTTTGTTTTCGTTTTTTATTAATAATTCCTTCACTAAAAGACATAGCGGTACAAAATTGGGGATTTGGGGGTTCTTTAAGGCGAGAAATCAATGCAAAAGCAGGCACTTTAAAACTGTCTTTATAAAAAGCTTAGCAAAACATATTTTTATTAATACTAACAGATTATTTAAATTTTAGGATACAAAATCAGAAATCGTTTTGATGGTTTTGATTTAAATACTTCACACCTTATTCTTAGAAAACTAGCATCCTTTCATGGGGTACTAATTGCAATAAAATTAACCAAACCTGAATATTTTGAACAAAAAATAAGGCCTTACATAACACATACCAAAAAAGATCCTACAAACTTCAGTTCGAGCATTATATCATTTTTGGAAAACGATAATAGATATACATATATAATTGCAAGGATCAAAGAAGCTGTAAGACATAAATTTAACGATATAGAAAATGCGAACAAAGCATGGACAACAGCAATTCATAATGATATTTGGGTTAACAATATTTTAATTAATGACAACTGTATAGCAATCGTCGACTTTCAGACTTGTGTATATGGGTCAATTGTCCTGGACCTTATTTTTTTTCTGGCCATTTCAGTTAATATAAATGTAGCTAGGGAACATTTTGATAACCTTCTAACATTCTACTATAAAGAATTAATCGAAAATCTAAAGCAATACAAAATTGATACAAGTATTTTTAAGTATACGGATTTTCTAAACGAACTTAAGGTTCAAGGAAGAGGTAGCTTTGCACGAGCTATATTTACAGTACTAATAGTCCTAGGAGAAGAGAGTAAAAAACATGACCCAGAAAATACCAATTTTGATCCGGATGACTTCATGGAGATAATGAAACAAAATTTGACAGAAAGACAAAAGGAAAAATGTCATTTTTTAGTAGCGGAATTTGCTAAAAGAAATTGGATTTAATTAAAATTTAATATATAAATATAATGTTTTTATGATACCCGTTTCCTTTAATGACTCTAAATTTACAACTTGACTAAAAGATTTAAAAAATATATCGAAGAGTACAAGCTTTTTCAAGTTATTTTCCAAAAAGTAATAAACATTTTTAATGCTTTGTACAATTGCAATTACTTTTAATCCAAAATTATTGACAAAACATTTACCTAAACTTTCTATTTCTATTTTGATTCTATTTTAAAAAATTTGTAAAACTGATTGGTCACAAGATTTTTTTTCCTCTAAATGAAGCACACTTTACACCAACTTATGTCGCTGGCATCCGGACTTAATAGCGGGTTTTTGTAGTTATTGTTTATAACATTTGTTATAAATAATAACCCTCAATTGCGTTACTTGTTGCAAAAAACATTTAAAAAAAATATATAATAGGTATAATAAACAATTTATTAGACTATGAAATGGCCATAAATGGATTTTACTCAAATTCCTCACTGTTTTTTGGTTCCTTATTGAAAGCATTATGATGAAAAATAAAATACACAGTAATAATGAAACGTTAATCATATTGTTATTTTAAAGGTCTAAATAAAAATAAATTTAGGTATTAGTATAAGATTTAAGAACACAGCTATTTTTAGAATTACAATAAGGGCAAACTTTATATTTTGAGCATTTTAATTGTGATTTTACAGGAATTTAGTTCCAAAACTCAATAAGATAAAAGTCCATTTAATAAAATTAGTGCGAATTTCAGACGTTTTCCATTTTATCTGAGACAAATCAGTGTAATTCCAATGCTGTTTAAGAACTATTAATTATATATAAACAATTTTTTTTTTTTTGGTTTGACCATAAAATGCTTTATATTAAATTGGAGTCAGATTATCGGTATCATTCTGTAAAAATGTTGGAATAAATTTTTAACTTCTGTGCTTTTGTTCCCAGAAGAAAACAATCGCTTATATCATCTTCCTGTATGCTAATAATCGCAAGACTAATTAGAAATTTATATCTGAGTAGACCTCTGCTGCTGTAGAATTGGCCACAATAAAGAAAAAATTAAAAACTACTTACCTGTTTGTTAATTCTAAAAGTATATTGATGCCAAACAGACTTGTTGTGACACCTCACAAGCAGCTCATCTGAAAACTAAAGCTTTTTGGAATAGTAGTGACATCTAGTTGTCCAGACTCATTTTTATTCTTAAAAGTTAGGTATAGCGAGATCAGAGAGATTATTATTTCTTAAAAAAAAATAGCCAAGACATTTTTAGCATTGATGTGTCTTTGATTAAAACCTTAAAAAATCTACTTGTAATACCTTTAACCAAACTGATCAGATTGTTTAGTAAAGCAGGCTATTTTCTATCAGCTCTTAAAAAATCTAGGACGGTTCCAATATTCAAAAAAGTAGTAAATTTATCGTACTATATCGCTGGTGCCGATATAATAAAATGTTTTTACTACTGAAAAAACAATTATGTAATTATCTTGAGTCATACAGTTTAGTCATCTCATGCCAGCTTAGATTTAGAACTAATAATTTTACAACTTTGGCGGTATTAGATCTTATGGGGTTTATAGCGGAGACCTTTGAGCAGGGACAGTATGAAAATGTTGCCCACTGTGATGTATCAATTGTATGTCTTATGATCTCTTGCTGGATAAGCTTATGAGTGAGATCAGTGTGAATCTAATCTGTGTATGACTGTGTGTGAGAATAAGTTAAAGGACAGGTTTGAAGCCAACAAAGTGGCACTAAATAAAACAAAAACGGAAAGAATGACGTTTGGTTTAAGGGAGATAGAAAATGGAAATGCTGAAAAGGTCAGGTTTCTGGAGGTATACCTAGACTCATATCTTGGATTTGATAAATATGTTGCTCTTATGGCTGGGAACCTTTCACAAAAAATATATTTACCTAAAAATCTTAAGTTTTTACTGCCTGGCACCTGCCTTTTTCAGACATTCCATGGAGTCTTTTATTCAGTGATCGGCTCCGCCATTATAACTTGGGGTTATCCGCCCACGCTGCACGAATGTTTAGGTTGCAAAGAAGAGCCATTAGACTGATTGTTGACCTTAAGGCTGATGCCTGGGATGCTTTTATGAGTAACTTATGGCAAAAATCAGTATTTTCAATATAATACTTGACAAGATCAAATGGATTAATACGCATAAATTATCACTGACTACAACGCTTAAAATTTTTAACACACTATTTTGGTTCAAAATGTTATAAAGTCATCAAGTTACAAATTTGCTCATAAATAACTTTAAAAACAAAATAAAGAATATTCAATTGAAGTTTTATAGCATCCAGGAGTACCTAAATTTTGATTTCTTTCAGTGATTGTGCCCCCCTTCTCTGCTTAACTATGTGTAACTATTTCCTGCTAGTTCATCTAATTGTAGGAATTATAAGTTCTAAGCATGTTCCAAAATATCTTGTTATTCATCGTGTTAACAAGCTATATGTTTTTACCCAATTTTACCGGATTAGATAGTTAAGACCAAATTTCATAATTTTTTGATTTCGTCTCCAGGGTAAAGTCGTAAAGTATATTCGTTAAAAATAAAAGACCTTACCTTTACAAAAAATGTTTAATTTATTTAGGGATCCGACGCGTTTCGGTTAAAAAACCATTATTGAGGGTCAGTTTTATATCTAAAAAATTACAAATGTTTAAAACGTATAAATAAAAAGAAAAATAAAACTAAACTTATATCACTTTGGTACATGGTTATTCGCATCAAAACACCAAAAAAAAAATACATTTTAAAAAAGTTCACAACACAATAACCAATACAGTAAATTATAAACATTTAATTCCCATTTAGTTAATTACTACATTTCAGTTTAATAGTGAGGTTTGTTTTTGGTGTTTTGACGCGGCACCTAAAGAATTATTTTTTCTAATAAAAATATTGGCGGGGTTGAACAAGACCCAATTAGAGTTTTCGTCCGAAACACACAACTTATAAAAAACCAGAGGCCCGATCCTGTAAGCAAATTTTTTGACATTCCTTTTCTCTATCACTTTCAAAACAGTGACAAACTTATGAGTTACCTTTAAATGCAACAAGAACATGTGATCCCTATTTTGACATTCTCTTTCCTTATATTTTTACAGAGTCCCAGCCCAGTTTCCTTTCCATCTTAAATAAACCCAATACACAGGATGTTAAGTATGTACAATAAATTTATCAGGCGATTTCTTGATTTATTTAAAGACAAAAATTTATATAAACTTTGGTCCGCAAATTTTTTGTTCTTAAAATATAGGGTGTGCAACTTGAAAATATTGTTTTTCGTAAATATAATTTAATCATTTTTTTTCTAATTTAAACAATTATGTACATTAACATTTAAACAGTGTCGTACAGGTTTTTGTAGTATTTGTTCAAATTTAATTTAGTTAGGGCTATGTTAGCCCCTTAATGCTATAAATAACATTACAATATTTCTTAGATTAGATTAGATCATTTTTAAGAGTACCTTGCCCAGGCCCGTCTTCTTAATTAGACTCCAAAGTTTTGACACTGGCCACTCCATATATCTTGCCGGTTTTGGCTTTTCCTCACCAATGACACGGACATTTTCCCGGAAAGTTGGAAAGCTGCAAGTGTCAAACCCGTCCCCAAAAGGATCCCAAAAATCTCCCTTCTAACTATAGACCTATATCTCTTCTTTCAGTTGTTTGCAAAGTAATGGAAAAATTCATTAATTCCCAAATCTTAAAGTATCTGGAAAAACATAAGATCTTACATGATAGACAATATGGATTCCGTCATAGTAGATCCACAGCTGATCTTCTTTCCTTTGTCTCACACAACTGGAACAAGTCCCTTGAGTTTCTTGGTGAATCCCAGATCTTGACATATCCAAAGCTTTCGATCAGGTTTGGCATGATGGGCTTCTTAACAAACTTCCTTCTTACGGTCTTCCACTAAACTTTGCTCTTGGCTTTCCAGTTTCCTTTCTAATCTACGTATATCCCGTTGGGTAGATTCATTCCTCCAGCCTCTACCAAATTAATGCTGGGGTGCCCCAGGGCTCAGTGCTGGAACCCACGCTGTTTCTTCTACACATTAACGATCTTCTCTCTTCCACAATCAATCCCATTCATAGTTTTGCTGACGATAGTACCCTCCACTCTAGTATTCAATTTCTTAAGCCACCGTGTAATTCTGCTTTTGAAAACAAGCGCAGGTCAATGCAGATATCTCTTTCACAAGACCTCAAACTTATCTTGGATTGGGGCGCCAAAAATCGTGTTCGGTTTAATGCCTCAAAAACACAGTCATGTTTTGCTGTCGCGAAAAAAATCTGCGAATGCTCATTCCTTACATATGAGCGGCCAAGTTCTCAGAACAAACAGTCGTTTAATCTACTTACCTCAACTGGTACAAAACATTTCATCCATAGCTTCGGCAGCTTCAAAAAAGATTGGGTTCCTCTTCCGAGCCAGAAAATATTTCTCTTCTTCCAATCTGTACACTCTGTTTTATCCCAAATCAGACCCTCTTTAGAATATTGTTCTCCTGTCTGGGGAATGGCGTCCCCTACAACACTTAGCATTCTGGACTCCATTCAAAAAAGACCCGTTCGTCTTATTAATGATCCAACGCTCACAGAAAGGCTTCCTCTTCTTGTCCATCGCCGAGCTGTAGGGGATCTGTCGCTCTTCTATAGGTATTTTCACGGCTTCTGCTCAGAAGAGTTGGCCAGTATAATTCCTTCTCTGGCAGCTCCCAACAGAGCAACACGTAGTGCAACTTTTATGCATCCTTTTACAGTTCAGTTAGAGAGGCCCCGAACTGCCCGTTTTCTTAGTTCCTTTATTTCTAGAGTGTCAAGACTATGGAACCTGCTGCCCGCGGAAGTTTTTCCTTCTCCTCCCAATCTCCAAAAATTTAAGTCTTGTGTGAACAAACTCCCTCTCACCACACTGAAGACACCCACGGTACGTTAGCACTTAGGTATCAGCCTTCGCGGAGATAAAAAAAAAGCCTAGTAAACCTAAGCGTACATAGTGCTCGCAGTGGCACCACACATGTACTGCTGTTCCTACAGCCTCCTGGCAGAACCTACACAGGCTATTCTCCACCAGGCTTATTCTTTCCAGGTGCTTGTTGAGTTTGCAATGTCCTGTTAGTTGACCTACCGTTATCCTTACGACCTTACGACTGTGGCGCAGTAGGTCCGAAGTAAACTTAGCCGAGCAGGTCTTAATGAACTGATTTGCCTGTCGTTGTTCTGGTGTTTGTACCCACCAGCTTTAAAACTCTCTGTCTACCCTACTCTTAATAGATGCTTTAAAGAGGCCTGCCGAGATTTCACAAAATGGCTCCGGGCCTATCATTTCCATGGCTGATCCTCTTTTGGCTAGGCTTCGTTGACTGGGTGGCCCTCGTGGCCTGGTACCTAGGCTACCGTTAGTTTGTTTGCCCAGCCGACTTTTTCCAGTGCCTATATACAGTCCCCCACTAGTTTGGAATTAACTTTTGGAGAACTGACGGCCTTCAGGGCCGCATGGCTGTCTGAGTAAATGACGATGTTTTTTCCTTTACTCCCTTTTTCTTCAATCCGCACGGCCCAATGCATATTGCTGCGATTTCCGCTTGGAAAACTGTGGCGTGCTGACCAAGACCTAAGATTATCATTTCTCTAGGCTTGTGTTCATAGTTGCCAGCTCCTACTCTCTTGTTGGTCTTGGAGCCATCTGTATACCAGATATGATCGGCTTTGACTGGAGAGCCTTCTTTCCAGTCATCCCTATCTGGTATGATAATCCGAAAGTGTCTGCTGAAGATGAAACAAGGGGCATCTCAAACAATGAGCTGACCTCTTGGTCTTCCCCTATTTCCCATCTTAAGGTCCTTTGGTGTCCTATAATTGGACTTTGACCTCGTTTGAGTCTATAGAGTACCGCCTTTACTTCTCCCTGTATGTAAATGTGTAGTGGCGGCAGGTTTAGCAGCACTTCCAGGGCTGCGGTTGGAATTGTTTTCATAGCTTCCTAGCCTTTGCACACCTTTTTTG